>CAKNXH010051611.1:0-34731 GCA_932178445.1 Andricus quercusramuli | reverse complement strand
CTCGTGAAAAATCAGTGCACGTCTGTCTGCGGGGGAGGGGGGGGGGGGCTTCAAACACACCCAGCAAGTAGGTAACCAAACCTCGCCTAGCCAAACGCCATTAAAAAAAATAATAATCCGATTCGACGAATCAGGTAAATAAACATTGATCATGTCAAACAAGAAAATAGACGAAATAGTACGACCAAGCAAAAAATTCTTATTTGACGTTCTGTTACCGGGAATTTTTTTTCCAAAATGCATATGAAAAACAAAAATATGTAAAAAAAATGGCAAAAATCGCCGTTTCGTGTAAAAATCAGTGCATTTCATGAAAAATCTGTACATCAGTGCCAAGGGTACAAAATGAGCTCATTTGCTGACAGATCAGTGCGTCTGGTGAACCTAGATATTTTTAAAACTTCGAAAGCATTTTCAAGAGCTGTTGATTGGAAATATTTGAGGAAATTTCAAAAGATGTCAAGCAATTATTCATCTATTTCAATCATTTGTAGGGATTGCAAAGCGTTTGAAGTATTTAAGGATGAATTTTCTAGAATTTATGGAACGATTTTACAAGACCTATAAAGTTTCAAGTTATATATTTAGTGTTATATATTTTAGTGGATTTCAAAGAATAATTCTTTGAAATCCACTAAATCCACTTCTCGTAAATAAATTATTTATTTACGAGAAGTGAGGTATTTCGTAGGTTTCTAAAGATTTGAAGAGATCTGGAATTCACCCTGAATTCTTATTAATTCATCCTCATTTCTTTTAAATTCTTTGGAGTACTCCTGAATTTCATTATTTCTCTTGAATTTTATGAATTCAGTTGAATTTTTCAATTCAGTATTTTTAAAATCCTCAAAACTTCCAAGAGCTTTCAAAAACTTCAAAAGATTCTGAAGGATTTTAAATATTTTAGATTATTTAAAAATTTTACAAAGAAATTCTCAATTGCTTTCAGTAATTTAATGAGATTTTAAACTATTTGTATTTATTAAAAAAAGTTCCTAGGGCTAAATAGCCCTCTGAGGAATAGGATATACAAGGTCTGTACAAATTCGTGCAAGCACTGATCGGCAGTATACTTGATTAATCTTATAATTCAATCTATAAACTAAATCAAATAAATAATTAAGCAGGGTTGATTTCAGAGTAAGCATCAGATTAGTGATAAGATTATTGCGAGGTAACTAAAATTGAGTGAGTTTTCCAGTGAGTAATTTGAAGAACTGGATTAGAAGTATTGTACTGAATATTGTATCACAAGATATCGAAGGATTTGAAATATTTATATTTAATATTTATATCTGAAAAAGGAGTTATAACTATTGAACAGTCCTACAAAATTTTATTTCAACCTTTTTTTGGGTAGTATTTGTCTTTTTCGTTTTATTTATGAAAAGAACTATGGAAAAATAGAAAATCCAAATTTCGAGCCAAACGATTCAAAATACAGGAAAAAATCTCAAAAAGGAATTATAACTTTTGAAAAGTCCTAAAAAATTTTATTTCAACCATTTTTTGATAGGAATTATCATTTTAGTTTTATTTATCGAAAATGCAGCGGAAAAATAGAACATTCAAATTTCGAGCCAAACGATTAAAATACAGGGGAAAATCTCAAAAAGGAATTATAACTTTTGAAAACCCTTAAAAAATTGTATTTTGACAATTTTTCTATAGGACTTGTCATTACAGTTTTATTCATCGAAAACACTGTGGGAAAATAGAAAACACAAATTTCGAGCGCGAAGCGCGCGACTTGACTGACGTGCGCTGAAACTTGCTAGGGAAGCGAGGTATGCGTCCAGCCCAACGAGAAGTGCTCACGCAGGGAGCCGATTTTTTAAAACGTTGAGTTCAATTTTTAACTATTCAAATTATAATATTTAGTAGCTATGAATAATTTAAAAATCATTCACTTTGAAAAATTTCAATTTTTAAGCGTACGTCTTAAACGTAAAGAATTTGAAATTACAGTTTTCAAAAATAAAAAAGGGTAATTTTTGGATAAAAACTTTTGAAATAATCAACTGTAAACATTAATTTCTTGCAAAATTTTAAATTGAAATATACTTTGAGTATTAAAGAGGGTACAAGAATTGATTTTACTAGACAAATTTTCACGTATCAAATTTTACTGTTCGTAATCCTTAGTAGTTGAAGAAATATAAACTTCCGAGTTATTTCATGGAATATTCTCAATTTTGAAATAACCTCAAAATAATTGATCCAAAATTAAGGGCTTTCATTCAATTTTAAATTTTATTCGAATATTGTTTCACTCTAAATATTTAATTTTTAACTCATGCAACTTCAAATTTGTCGGAAAACCCCCATTGTTTAATTAGTAGCAATATTTGACTATTCATTTCAAACGAGGAATTATAAACCACACATTTAAAACAGAGCAGTTTAAAACTGAATTGTTTGAAATAGAAGGCCTTACATTTTTTAAATCTGAAAGGGTTAACTTTGAACTATAAAATTTGTATCGTTTTATTTCAAACATTTTTGAATTGCGTGTGAAGTTGAAGAAATTTGATATATACCTAACATTGTTATTTTTTTTTAATTCGAATAAGTTGGATAGATATATTTAGAAGTTTTTAAGAGATGCGGTTTTTATTTAAAAAGATATGTAGAAGCTTCGACAAATTTTTGAAAATAAGTTAAAATTTGTAAAGATTTCAAAAATTAAAAAAAAAATGTAGATTTTCATATTTCTTGCTCAGAAATGATTAAAATTATATAATTTTGAAAACACAAACTTTATTGATTCGTTCTTTAATTTAGACTATCTAGAGCATTGAAAATTATATCCTGGATTTATCCTTCTTTTACAATTAAAAATTCTGTAATTTCAATGCTTTATATGTGAAATTTCTTTAATTTGGAAAATTTATAAATTGAAACGACACGTCTGAATTTCTAAATAATCAAAATTGAAGAATTTTCAATTATAAATCGACGAAATTGAACTATTCAGAAAAAAAATGTTGCAAATTATACAATATTGAAATAGAAATCTTAGAACTTAAATAATGTGCAATTCTATTTTTTTAAATTCAAGAATTTTCAATTCTAACTCTAATATTGTGGAGCTTTGAATCATAGATCTTTGACATTCGAAAGTTTTTAATTTTTTAAATTTTAAATAAAAAAAATGTAAAACATAAATCTTGAAAATTGAGTAGTCTGCAATTCTATACATTCAAAACACAGGAATTTTACATTTTAACTGTCGAACTGAATATATTTCAAATTCAAATCATCAAAAATAAACTATTCCAAAAAAAAAATGCACAATTTTTTAATTTTCCATCATTCACATAAAATATTAAAGAGTCTTCAATTGTTCTTCAAAATGTTCAAAATTGTCGAACTTTGAACTTTGAGGTGATAAAACTAAAGAGCATTATAATTTTGAAAATTTATATTGAAAAATCATCAAGTCTCAAGTTTTACAGTAAAAAATTTTATAATTTCAATGCTTTACATTTGGGATTTCTATAATTTAGAATATTTATAATTGAAAACTTGAGTTTAAACTTCTAAAATCATAAAGATGCTAATTTACAAATCTCTCAAGTTCATGAGTTTTCAATTGTAAATCATCAAAATAGAAAAATTAAAAATTACAAATCGCGAAAATTGAAGAATTTTTAATTCTAAATTTGATAAATAAAAGAGTTCTTAATTTTGACAAGTTACAATTAAAAATGTATACAATTTTGATGATTTACATTTTAAATTTATTCAATTTGGAAGGTCTAGAATTGAAAATGAGAGAATTTGTAGGGAAGACTGAAAAGTCGCAAAAAATAAAATTTCCGACGTTGTAAAATTTCCAAATGATATTCCCGGATTTGAAAATTCCCGAATAATAAAATTCTCGACAAGAAATGGCTGAATTATTGAATATCCAAACTAGAAAATATCCGAATTGCACAAATTAAAATTTGTATTCATTTATAAAATTAATTAAATTATTACAATCAAAATTATATTACAATCAATTTCTTTTATAAAAAGATGTTTTAATTGTTTATATTCGGGAACTTTGTAATTTAGGAATGTTCTAGTTCGGGTATTTTATAATTCGGCAATTTTCTGTCGGGAATTTTCAAATTCGGTAATGTGTTATAAACAATTTTAAGTATCAGGGCCTGAAATGTTTCTAATTTCGGACGAAACACTTTTTTGTATGATTCAATTTGAAACGCTTTCAATTCTGAACATTTCAAGTAAAAATATTGCATTTCTAACCAAATAGTAGATGACCTTTTAACAAAATAGTTGAATTTCCAAGCAAGAAAGGTTTTTCAGTAACATTTTTCAACCAAAGTTTTATTTTTAACCAAAAATTATGAATTTATAAGCCAAAAGGATGAATCCCTACTAAAAAAAAAAGTCAGTTATTGTCACAAATGGTCAGATGCTCTGAAGATTTCTGAACACCCTGACCACTCCTGACGAGTCTGACTATTTCTGAAGATATGCTAATTCACGTCCTATCAGGCAGCTTATCGGCTAGGACCGCAGGTAGGCGAACCGAAAAGGATACAAAATTTTAAGTAAATTTTCTTAATGTTGCATATATACAGATTCAAAAGTTAGAAATTCAGAATATATGGGTTTCGAAGATTTCATACACCTAAAAATTTTCCTAACCAATTTAAAATTATGCTAAATATAATGTATCTTGTAAAGAGAAAGAGATAAGTCAAAATGGACAACATTTTCGTCATTAAGTAGGTATATCAATATTAATCATTAAATATAATTGAAAAGAGAATATGCATAAATAAATAATATAAATAACATTGGAAATATAAAAGGGGTGAGGTTTTATGGCATTTTGACTTCTTCTGATGATTTCTGGCTTTTTTTTTAGTAGGGAATTTTCGAAAAGAAAGTTACTTTTCAATCACACAGTTTGGACTTTCTACCAAAATAGTGAAATTGTTAACAAGAGGAAAAGTACTTACGCAGTGTATTTAGTCAAACCTTGTAAATTTTATTTTAGAATGATACAGTTGTTGTGACTTGTGTACCATAACCTCGACTCTCTGTTGACAGCTTTGTTGACAAACAGACACTGCTGACCGGCCCATCGGCCATTTTCCGTTAGGCAAAATTTCAAAGCAGACGCTTAGATGTGATTGGTCGTGGAACCCCACTCTTGCCGTATGGCGGCAAATTCGTGCTACCGAAAAGTTCAAGAGCATTTTTAATGTTCTAATAACAAATCGCCTGCTAGAATTTGAGCAGAAGAATTTCCATTTTCTTCGAACAATATGATTCTTTAAATCATCCTGTTTTCCCCAAGTTATATTTTCATAAAAGTATACAATCTTCCCATTCGAATACTATTAAAAAGAGTTATTGTTCGTTTTCTACTCATTTGCTTCATCAGAGACAAACATCAACAACTTTTAACCCTATCACGTGTTTCTGTCACTGAAAGGTTCCAAACGCCTTTTTGGACCTGTTAGTGACAGGGGAAACGAACTGTCATTAAAAGGTGCACAGGTGTCACTAACCCATCCACTGGTATGATTTACACAAAAAATCAATAATTATTAACAAGCAATGCGGACATTGCTGCTATCATCCGTTTAATATTAGAAAACAACTACTTCACTTATACCGAAAATATGAAATTTCAATAAAAAAGTTAATTGTCAACCAAATAGTAGAATTTTCTATCATTTTTAAACAAAAAAAGTCGAATTTGCAACAAAAGAGTTCAATTTTCATCCAAGTAACTAAATTTTTAACAAATTAGTTTAATTTTCAAAGAAGTAGTTAAGTTTCCATCTAGATTAGACGAACTTTCAACAAAATAGCTGAACCCTCTACAACAATTTTTTTACCAAAAAGATGAATTTTCAAATCAGAAACAACTCTTATCAACAAGAGTTGAGTTTTCAAACTGAAAATATAAGTTTTAAATAAAAATGTTCGTTATTATTCAACCAACTAGTTGAAAAATTTACCAAAATGTTGAATTTTAAAAAAATACAGGAATTTTCAACCAAAGTAGATGAATTCTCAAGGAAAAATATAATAGTTGAAATTATTTCAACTAAAACAGATTTTAATTTGCAATTAATTATAGTTGAATTCAACCAAAAGAGACGAATTTTCAACAAAATAGCTGTAACCTCAACCAAGAGAGATTAATTTTCTACCCATAACTGATGCATAAGCCTCTCCTGATAGGAGATATACAAAAAACACAGAGTAACTTCAAAGTAACTAAAATTAAGATTCTAAGTAACTGCGAAAATCGTAACTAAGTTACGTTACAAGTAACTTTTAAAATAGTAACGAAGTTACCTAAAAAGTTACAAATACCCAACTACCCAACTCTGATTCAAATCAATTTTATTACAACAGTTCAAACTTCATATATGTGAATATTATATGCAAATAAATACATTCAACCTTGTACGAAAAAAGCCTCAGATGCTTTCTATTCACTTTAAATTCTGATGCACACTGCATTTTTGAAACGACCTCAGATTTCATGTTTTTCATGATTTATTTTGAAAAATATTGCTTTTATCGAGCTTTTATATCAAAATAGTCGACAGAGAAATGGCGTATTTCGTAAAAATACAACTTTTTTCTTTAACAACCTTTTTTGGTAAAATCATTATTGTTAAAAAAAATCGACCAAAAATAAAATCACATTTCAGAGAAAAATATTGTACACAAGGAATTTAGGTGTCAATAAATTGAACATTTGTTCTGGTATACATTTTGGAAGGGAAACTTCTTTTGGGACGTTAGTGAATTAATATTTTTCATCATGTTTTCATTTACTTTTAGCCTATTTTTTCATATAATATATGATGATTGACGTGAAAAAGGTTCAAAAATGCGAACTTATTATTAAACTTAGCGTACAAAGCAATATTTAGTACAGCACTGTTCATTGCTCAACTGCGAAATCAAAAATTAAAAGCAAAACATTATTTCATTATTTCAAACTTCAAAAGTTATCATTTTCTCAATATTTAATTACTGACATTAAATCCTGAACTCAGTAGAAAAGAGGAAATAAAGTGTTAGAAAAAAAAGTCAGAAGACGCCAAAAAGAGGTTTCAGGGCTTCAGGTACCTGACGCCGAAGTTTGCACTTTTGCAGTAGGATAAGAAACGCAGTAGAAATTCGGCCAAAGTTACTGCGCTAACTGCTTCTTCCGGCAAGCCTGTCGGAGGGCAAGCACTCAAATAGTAGCCAAATTGCTCGTCCCATCTCTACTATTTACAAAAATGTTCAAAATTGTCAAAAAAGTATGTGGAGATTTGAAGGCAATTTTTGTCATTTCGCAGGATTTTGAATAAATTTTTAATCAATTTTCAGGAAAAATTCGAAACGTTTTGAAAGATAAGTAGAAGGTTTGACAAAGTATTCAAAATAATTTGAAATTTGGAAAGATTAAAATTTATTTTGTTGAATGTAGAATCTCATATTTCTTGTTCAAAAATGATTGAAATTATATATCATTTTCCCGCCAATTTCAAAAAGAAGAATTTCAGTTAAATTTAAGCTGGCCGCTGGACCGAGGAACAACGGTGAATTTATTTTGAGGCAGCTACTTTTCCTGAAGCCGAAAACCAAGTTTTGGCGATCCCATCCGTCTGACTGTAAACTAAAAAACCGGTTTTTACAAAATGTCTTTTCTGTCTGTTAGTCTGTGCATTTCTATTTTGTTAACACGATAACTTTCAAAAGAATTAACGTATTGGATTGGGCTTTGGTATGCTATTTAAGCGTCCTAAAATGAAGGTCAAGTTTCTTAGCCAACCATTTTGGATAAAAATGAAAAAAGTGAGCATATTTTGAAAAATTTTCACAACTTTTTTTCCTAATATTTAAAAATTTTATGGACGGATATGAAAGAAAGTCAAGGGAAGAAAAATGTTCCTTTTTGAACAACCTACAATATTGGTCTGAGACTTTTTTTGATTTTCTTCAAAAATTGAAAATTGAAATTTTTATCGCACAGAAAAGTAATGAAAAATCAAAAATTATATTTTGCGCTGAAAATATACAAGATACGAAAAAAGATAAATGAACAGAAATTGTGCTCTCAAAAAGGATCTACAAATTTGTTGCGAATTACTTTTGATGGGACGCGCAGTTTTTGTTTCATTTGTAAAAAACTGATTTGAGAAAAGTAAAAATTAAATTTTTGAACAAACGACACAAACCACGAAAAAAATTAAAAGACGAAAGTCATTCACTCTGAAAAGAGCTACAAATTTTTAAGTGATCATTTTTTGATGGGATGCGTACTTTTTCTTTCAATCGTGAAAAATCACATTAACAACAAAAATTTTGGAAAAACAACGCAAGTTTCGAAAAAAGATGAATACGCAAAACTTGTTCAACGAAAATAAATCTGCAAATTTGTTATAAACTTTTTTTTTATAAAAATACGTACAAAATGAAACATTAAATTTTTGGAAAAACGACACACGCTATAATAATATTTTATCTAACAAAATTTTTCGCTTAAATTACATTTACAAATTTCCTTAGAACTACGTTACGCTAGGACGCATATTTTTGGTTCAAATCATAAAAAATAAAATTGAACATAAACAAATCAAATTTATGGATAAACGACACAAGTTGCAATAAAATGCATAATAACAGAATTGTTGTTTTTTTTTCATAGGGTGCACACTTTTTTCAATTATAAAAACATGACAAGGAAAATACGTCTGTTTTTAATATCAATGCGTATTTTGAAACAAGAATTGTAGTTTTTAAAAATTGTATTTCAACCATTTTTTGGTAAGATTTGGTATTTTAGTTTTATTTATCGAAAATACTATGGAAAAATAGATAATTCAAATTTCGAGCCAAAGGATGCAACTCAGAGAGTAATTGTAGCTTTTGAAAAGTCCTAAAAATTTTATTTTCATCATTTTTTGATAGGGCAATTTTATTTTTATCTATCGAAAATAAATATCACCCATTTTAGCTGATTTACAGACGCGCTCAAACTTGCGAGTGAAGCGAGATACGCGCCCAGCGGAACGAGAATGTGCTCACGCAGCGAGCTGATTTTTGAGTGTTGAGTTCAGCTTTTAACTGTTCAAATTATTATATTCAGTGAACTATGCGTAATTCCAAATTCTCTTACTTGAAAAATTTAAATTTTTAAGCCTACGTTTTGAACGTGAAGAATATGAAAATGCAGTTTCCAAGGCTGAAAATTTTAAAATTTCAATTCTTTGATAAAAAAAACTTTTGATTTGATCAACTGTCAATATAAATTTATTGATATAATTTTAAATTGAAATACACGTTGAGTATTGAAGAGGGGACAATAATTGATTTCACTAGACAAATTTTTACGTATCAAATTGAACTGTCCGAAGGCCTTAGTTGTTAAAGAAATATGAACTCCCGATTGTGATCTTATAGAATATTCTCAATTTTGAAATGACTTCAAAATACTTGATTCAATATTAAGCGCTTTCATTCCATTTTAAATTGTAATTTGATATATACAATTATACATAACATTTTTTTAAATTGGAATATGTTGAGTAGATATATTGAAGCTTTGAAGATATTCAAAATTAATGTAACACTTGAAATGATTTTAAATAATTTAAAAGAAAATCAAGATTTCGAAAAAACTTTAGAATCTTTCCACCAATTTTTAGAGGTTCAATAAGAATAAGAAAAATTTCTATCATTCCTAGGAAAATTGAAAATTATTTTTCAATTTAAAAAAAGAATTTTAGGAAAATATTTACAAAGATGAAATTGGCAATGAAGAATGTGGAAGATTTTAATGCAATTTTCGTGATTTCACAGGATCTTGAATACATTTTTAGGAAAGATATTCGATTTGTTCTGACAGATATGTAGAAGTTTTGACAACATTTTTTGAATAATTTAAAACTTGGAAAGAATTCAAAAATTTTTCTGAAAATCATATAATTTTGAAAACGCCTATTTAGAGCATTGAAAATGATAACGCTGGTTTATCATATTTTACAATCAAAAATTCTGTAATTTTAATGCTTTACATTTGAAATTTCTTTAATTGTCAAAAAAGAATTTCTCTTCTCTGTCTCATTAAAAAAAAAATAATAAAAAAGTACATGAATTTGAGAAACCAAAGTTTTAGACATATCATATAAAATTTGATCATATTATGGCTAATGCCCATAACGAGCAATTTTTTTATTTAAATTAATTTCCTTATAAAATTAAATCCCAAAAAGTTTTATCATGTCTGAAATGGCTTTTCAAAATTTATTTTAAACATTTCAATATGATCATGTATAAAAAATAGTTTCAATTATTTTCATTACAAATATTTCTTTTCAAACCAGCCTGGCCGACAACTTCATAATGAATTGATCTACTTCAATTTTTAAGTATCATGCAATTTTACTATATAAATTTAACAACTGCGAACAATTTAATATTTATCAACACAAATAATTTCATTATTTTCTAATAGCCATGTCAGAAATTACTGAGATCTTTGAACTATTTCGCCGTTACCGACGCTGTCTCTAGAGGCTGGTCACTAAGCTTTTGCCAACAACCGCAAGTGCAACGTGGCGCTGTCAGCATTTTCCAAATACAGAGCCCTCTATATTTTGAAATGCTTTTCGCGCTAAGAGACAAACACTTCTGCTATCCATCACCTCGCTCCTGCACTACGTTTTAATGATTGCATTTCAATCAGAAATAATATTTTGCTAATTTTTATATAATCTATACATACTGCATTGCTAATTTCTTCTTTTTCGGTGAAGAGAAAATGCACCAGACACTTGTAATTGACAAAAGAAAATACGATGTGATCAGCCGCCATATTCAAATAATTTGAAATATAAGAGCTTCTAGGTGAACATTACAAATATTAAAAATATATATTTAGCGAAAATATAGCAACTTTAATTGACCAGACAGACCTGTCCCATAATATTACCTATCATTTAAAAAAAAAATTAGCACGATATTTCAATTTCCCTCTTTTTAAAGTGGCGGAAAAAATAACATGGGAAGGTCGGTAATTCGTATTTTAAAATGTCTCACATGCCCTTAACAGAGTATAGTAAAATCATTGATAGTCGCTTTTATGAATGAATGAATTTCCCATTCACGAGCGATGATCAAGGTGACAGAAAAAAAGCTGAAACTGAATGAATTTTTCTCAATGAGTTGACAGAGAAATGAAGAAAATAAAAAAAAGGATTAACGCAATCTGTGATTGACTCCAATTCTACTTTCTCAAATAAAGTGAAAGAAATTCTTACATATTCTAATGTATCGAAAAACAGAAACATAACAAGTTTAATATTTTATGATCAAGTAAATGAAAAATCGTACAGTGTACACTTGAATCTCTTTCAGGCGTAACATGTGCGGCATCTTCACTTGACATTAGAAAGTCATAATTTGGTAGTGGATAATCTAAATTGAGATAGTGTTGTGGAACATTTAAGGCTCGTGCAATTGGAAAGGAAAAACGATATGACGAGGAAGACTCTAAGTCATAATATGTAATCGTTTTAACTCACCGCAGTATCACAATTGAAGACATAAAACTAATTAATCGCAGCTTATTATTAATCAATTATAATTTATTACAATGAACTATAATATGGAGATGACACATTAAAATGAAATAAATTAATTAGAACGAGAATTTCATTTTGCGGAAAATAAATGAAAACTTTCACGATTAGCGACAATATATTGATAGATGAAGATTAATAATAGTTTAAATTAATTAATTAGAGTGGATGTTGAAAATAATAAAGGTGAATAAAATCATTAAAGTACAATCAGCTAAAATTAAATTATCTTGATCGATTTTAACAGATGTTTCAAATACGACGAATCAATTCAAAGCATTATTATTGGATGAGTCAGATAGTACAAACTCATGAAAAATTAATGAAAAGGAGAAAAGTGTACCTTAAAAAGGAGACCATGCTGAATCGAGTACAGAACCATTCATTAGCGCAAATGTTTTATTAATAAATAGGGAAGATTTGAATCAGTCGGAAATCGAACCAAATCCTGAGGATTCAGAACGCGCTGAAATTATAGCTAGCATTCAAAAATTGCAAACTGAGATCACGCAAACCACCGACAACAATAATAAAGTAGCCTTAGCTTTAGAAGGAATTGCGCTTAGAGCAGTATTTTTGATACGTAACATGGGAAAATGCAAAGAGGTTATAGAATTTTTGGATTCCTTGGACTAAGCATGGCCTTTAAATGACCTAGAGTATTATTCAACTCGAGAAAACTCGGCTTATGATCAGAATAATTATAACAGAGATCAGGATTATAGCGGATATAATTGAAATAACTATTACTATCGTGGGAACTACGGAACGCAAAATCGCAAAAATTTTTACGGAAATCAGAATCCTAATGATGATAACAGACAATATCCAGAAAATTATAACCGTGGTTATATCGATAAGGACACGTTATTTAATATAGCCAGCGATAATTTGCAAAATTGGAAACAAAAAAAAGTATTGTAACAGTATTGTAATCAATATCTATGGTTGGTTACAATTTACTGAACAGGACACAGTAAATGCAAATTGAAGTGATTTCTCTGTCATAATCAATGCAACATCATTGAGATAAGTTTGAGATGCAAAATTACTATTACTAAAAATACATTTAATTTTTAGTGAATTCAACATATTTTCATTAGAATGAGCAAAATGCAGTCATAATTAAACTCAGAAAATTAGTAAGCCCAAAAATCAATCCTCGGTTAGAAAAGGATAATGTAACAAGATGCGGATCTGAGAATACTTATATGGTGCTGTAGAAAATAGCGTATATAGAAGAGAAAACAATAGTTTCAATCATGTTTATCCATCAAGTGGGTATTAAAAACAGAATAATAGCAGCAGTATGACTAGACAAACACAACAAAGGAAAAATCAGCGACCAGATCAAAATAGACAAAGTCGTAGTTCAGATCCTGAAAAATAAAACTGATACTTGAATCAGAGAATATGCGAAGAGAAGAATATTTTAATTGTTTAGGAAAGTATCTAATGGCAGAAGAAGTACTCTCACAGGTAATTCAAAAGATAAAATACTTAGACATGTATGATATCACTCAGGATGAACTCGCATTGACCGATGAGGGTACTGCATGAAAAGTTTCCCAATACACAGTATCTGAAAATAGCGAATAGAGATAATTTTATTAACTCATTCAGAGATTCAAAAATGTGTTTTGAAAAAAGCCGGACAAAATTTCATTATATTAGCATGAATTGAAAATTGATGACAAGCGACCTTTTTTGATGAGGACCTATCCAGTTCCTATGTGTCTCAGAGACCAAGTAAACAAAGAAATGAATGATATTATTGATCCTGGGATAAAGCAAAGATCCAACAACGCATACATAAAGCCATCAGCCATTACGAATAAAAAAGATGGTTAGTAGATGTATAGGGCGCGTTCTGGCGCACTTTTTCCAGTACGATTAGCAAACTTGCGGCTAGAATGGAGAATGCTGTGAGATTGGTTTCGCTCTTTGTGCTGACTCACGAATTTGAGCGCTGAAGGATCCGATTCTCTATATCAATATTGAAAATCAATACTTGAATCCGGGAATTAAACTTTTTCACCCAAAAATATGGAGCAGGACATGACATCTGACGTCACAATATCAAACTATTAATATCTGCTATCTCCGGAATTGAAATCTTTCGCCCCAAAATAATATTATTCATCATATAATAAATGTTCATCACAATAATGTCATCTTACATTGAAAGTTGAAAATTTGCATGATCTGCAACCGCCTCAATAACTCATGGCTTCCTTTGTTGCGCGCTGACACCATGCGTCAGAGATGAAATTAGATCTACATGCTGATACGATTACCAGGCTTTGTTTTTATAGACAAATGGATTGTTTAGATATTACACAACTATGCGTCACCTGTCTGACGTAATCTCTTTGATATTTTTAAATATGAAATTCTGTCTGATTTTCGCCGACGTCATGCGTCAGGGGTCTTATATTTCATATAAAGTTAAACAATTCCTGGTAAACGAAATCCCATTCTGATTAAGTCATTCTAGTTCCAGGAATCCTAATGACGCATCAACCCTTTCTCTAAATCGAAATAAAAATAATTGCACCATATTCAAACAATTCTTGGAAATAGATGGAGGGGTTAAACAATATATGAGTGCAGGCGTTGAAATAATAATAATAATGATTACAATATTAGAGCTATATAAGGCTCATTATTTGCTTCAGTGCACAGGTACATGCTAAGTGGTAAGGAAACCAACCTTCACGAATTAAATATTCGTTTAAATTTATTTCAGAGACATATCCAAGAACTTGAACAGTTAATGCAAGAGCAATCAGTTATTCAAAATCTGAGAAGAAAGTTAAACTCATTATATTGAACATTTCAAGAAGCTTGCCAATCTGGAGTTGAACAAAAAATATGAAATTAATGGCATTAAGAAAGCGTCGACAAGGTACGGATTGAGATTCTTCGCAATTGTGCACAACAAATTTTCAGTCTTTCTACCCAAGAAGATGGTTACATTGTTTGACATAGATGAAGCTCTTCTTCAGGCAACCATGAATCCGTGTTCAGAAACCATTCATGCTAGCAAAATCATGACATATACTCATCAGAATCAAATCCTAAATTCTACAACATATAATCTAAATTCATTTTTTACAAAACAAATCATTTTTGGAGCCGCAACTTAAAAAGTTGGAAGCTTGACTTTTGTATAGCAACTAGCTACAGGTCATCCACGAGCCACCGTATCCCTACAACCTGAAGACTGCTTACTGTTACAAAGCCATTTTAAACTCATTTCATCATATTTTAATGGAGAGGAGAAGCAGCAAAGCATCAATTGCGGAAGTTTTATTATCCATTTTACTACATCATATGTCACGTGCGCCGAAGAAAGGGGGCTTACTCTGGAAAGCGAGATTTTTTAGGACGAGCAGTCGAAGTCGACCCGATAGACGCGACTTTTTGGAGAGAGGGAAGACTAAGGAAATCCTCCCTCTCCACTTACCACTGCATTCTCACGCATATAGCGGCGCTGCTCACGGACGGGGTATAGATGAGACGCGGAGATGTAGTGGTGAGTGGTGGGAGGTGTTTCACGGGATCTCGAGCGAAAGCACGATTTCTCGGGTACCTATCAACTCAATTATTAGCAATAATAACGCTCGGACATTTTTTTCGATGGTTTCATTAAAAAGAGCAACTCAAAAACTATCGAAAGTTGTCAAAACCTCGATTTCGATTTTTTTAGAGTAAGCCCCCTTTCTTCGGCGCACGTCACATATGGAGATTTTTTATTAGCATTATACGGAAATGTTCAAGATGGAAATGCTCAAGGAAAACAAAAATATTTATTTATATTTCAAGAAACAGCGTTTGCTGTTCTCAAGGAAGTGTGCTCATGTATGAATCAATTTTTTGTCAACTGAGTTTTGTATCATTTAAAAAGTTAAAGACGCCATCATTCAGATTATAGCTGAAGGTGTTTTGTGTGATGTAAAATCAGTGGAAAAATTGCAGAGTGTTTGTTGGGATGTCATTGAGAAAATAACACAACTTGAAAATGTAAATGGCAGCTTTATACATTTGAATGAACTATGTGTTATGTACGCAGTAATAAAAAAATGATTTTAGTAAATATAATTTAAACGAAATATGACTCTTTATTTATTAATATAAGTAGATAGGCAGGGGGAGTTCTAACGCAAGATTCCTGTTACCGACATGTTACCGACATGGTTCTGTTCCATGCTAAGAAGACCGTGGTTCATGTTAAATTTAGAAGGTTCGAGATTGAGATGGGGGGGGATATCTAAATTGATAAATGAATGATGACGTAATATCCGCTGTTACATTTCAGAGGATGTGATAATTGCAATGGAATGTTGTTTTTCAAATTTAAGAATCATTTTTCTAAGAAGCGAGTTTGATTTTTCAATAACAAATTCCTTAGCGGCTCACCCTTTGATATTTGCCGAAAAATGAATTGTTAACGTTATATATTTTTCATAGGATTGGGCAACAAACGTAAGTGTAACGTTGCTCAGTCTTCAATAAATACATTCCAGAAGTATAATGTGTCATTCATATGACGTCATCTCTTTGATATTTTTTTAATAACAAACCCCTTGGCAGTATTGCCTTTAATGTTGCCGACAAACGAATGGTTTAAACATTTTATAAATACATCATAAGTATGGGAGCCTGTCTTTGATTTTTTAAATAACACGTTTGATGTAAACAGTTCTTGAAATTCCAATCTCAGGTTTCTATAGTTGGATGTAAAGAAGCGTGGAACAGCGGCACGAGTGTAACGTATGAGTATTGTAATCTGGCGTCGCGGTGTCTAGCCTGAACTCCAGATAAGAAACTGTCAACTATAGTCATCGACCGATCTTAGACTCCAGCTATAGTCTATACATTCATACTTATGGTTCTATGTATAATATACAATATATATGTATATATAACTCGGATTTTTAAATGAGTTCCCCAGTTGATATCAAACCTCCAAGCGAGTCGGCAGAAAAATTGAAAGCAATATAATAATATACAGTTCAACGTGAGTTTAGTGTACAATTAGCTACTATTCAGTGTGTAGCATACAGTGGAAAAATTAACTGGAATATTTAGTGCAATCTATCTAGTATTTGGTGTTCGATTTTTCAACCTTGACAATTATTCAGTGAGCACATTTTTAAAAATATTTTGAAAATTAATTCAGAGCAGTGTAAGAGACTTATTAAAATGATGGATGAAGCGTATGCAATTTTGGAAGGAAATGCAACATTTGAAGAAATTGATTTTTGGATCCGAGGTGGAATCCAAAACGTAAGGCTGTTGAATAAACTCCTAAGAAGAGGAAAAGACATTTCTTTGGGTCAAAAAAATAAAATTCAATCTCTAGTTGGGATCTTAAAAGCCAAAAATCGAAAATTCAAGAAGTTACGAAGAAGAGGAGCAGGGGTCAATGAAGCTGTGGACAAACAAAATATCAAGTGGGAAGACATGGAGACTGCCTTCAAGAGTCGCATTAGAACAGGTTTAATAATAAATTTAACACATAAGGATTTAAATAGCTTTTTAGATGATGCAAAGAAAATGATTATTGCAAGAATAAAAAATGCTCTTAAAATTATGGGGGGTTCAAAAGTCAACGTTATTTTAGCTGCTAAATTCAGTGCATTAGAAGAAGGTAGGGAAATAGAAGAAATAAAATTTTTTAACACCAAAAATGAAACTATTCTTGAGTTGACAGATATTGGTGAATGGTTTGAGATTAAAGTAAGAGAGAAAATATTATTTAAAGTTGAAGAGTTTCAACAAACAAAGTCTAATTGGAAATTAAAAGAAATTATAAATTTAAATGTGAATTTCAATAAATATACACCACTTTCAGTTGCTGGTTTGTCAACTTACATACGATTACCAAAATTTGAAAGAGATAAAAGAGCAGTTATAAATGTAAAGAATACTGATGCTTTTTGTTTTCTCTGGTCGGTTATGGCAGCTCTGTACCCTGCCAAAAGAGATTCTAACCGTACTAGTTCTTATCCTCATTTCGATACTGAACTCAAATATGATGGAATACAATTTCCTATTAGTTTACATGATATACCGAAATTTGAGAAACTAATAATTTAAGTATAAATGTTTATAGTATAGAGTCTCATGAAAATAGTATGAAAGAAGAAATTGTTCCGCTGTATTTAAGTCAACTTAAATCAGACAAACCTACAATTCATCTCCTTATGATTGAAAATACAGACATTGATTTAACTGAGGGAGATGATGATATTTTGGAAAATAATCGAATTTATCACTTCGCATGGATTAAAAATCTATCACGATTGATAAAATCACAATGTATAAAGGCTCATTGTCGCACTTGGTTCTGTGATCGATGTTTATGTCATTTTAAATTTGAAAAATCTTTGAATAATCATAAAGTTGACTGCGAAAATATGAATAAATGCAGGGTAATACTACCAACTGAAAAGAATAACATATTGAAATTTAAAAACTATAGATTTAAGGAAAAAGCCCCTGTGGCAATTTATGCTGATATAGAATGTTTATTAGAAAAAAATTCTGATGTACAATCAACCAATTACCAAAAACATGTCCCAACAAGTGTAGCTTTTTATAAATATTGCAATGTTGATGATTCTCTTTCTGAACTTAAAGTTTATAGAGGAGAAGACTGTATACATTGGTTCATGAGAGAATTAAAACGTGTGTATGAGGAAGTATATTTGCTTCTAAAAAATATTATCCCAATGGAGCCTTTAACATTGCAGCAAGAGCATGAATTTAAAACGGCAAAAAAATGTCACATTTGTGAAAAGCTTTTTGCGAATGATGACATAAAACATCGCGATCATGACCATTTTACAGGTAAATATCGCGGTCCAAGTCATGAAGCTTGTAATATTAACTATAAAGACTCGCATGTGTTTCCTGTAGTTTTTCATAACTTATCAGGATATGATGCCCATTTTTTAATAAAAGACTTAGCTACAAGTTTTGAAGGTAGCGTTCAATTATTACCTATAAACAAAGAGAAATATATATCTTTTACAAAACAAGTAGAAGGCACAAATGTAAAGCTTCGATTTATTGACTCTTTTAGATTTATGCCTAGTAGTCTTGAAAAATTGGCATCATATTTAAATAATGATGAGAAGAAAATTACGAGACAATATTGCGCAAATGATGATGAATTTAATTTATTAACAAGAAAAGGTGTTTTTCCTTATGATTATATTGATAGTTGGGCAAAACTGCAGGAAAAACAATTGCCAATAAAAGAGGCTTTTTATTCAAAATTAAACGATTCAAATATTTCAGACCAAGATTATCAACATGCTTGTAAAGTATGGACAACTTTTAATTTAAAAACTATGGATGAATACTCTGATCTTTATTTAAAAACTGATGTTTTACTTTTGGCCGATATTTTTCAAAATTTTAGAAAAACATGTTTTTCAACGTACACTTTAGATCCATTACACTATTACACAGCACCGGGACTAGCTTTTGATGCAATGTTAAAACATACAGGAATTGAACTCGATTTATTCACAGATGTTGAAACGTTGTTATTTATTGAAAAAGGTATCCGAGGTGGGGTTTCCCAATGCTCAAATAGATATGCAAAGGCAAAAAATAGACTTATGGGATTAAATTTCAATCCAAATGACCCAGAGTCTTACATAATGTACTTCGATATTAATAACCAATATGGTGCGGCTATGAGCGAATATTTACCATACAAAGATTTTAAATGGTTTTCAATTTTGATAATGAACCAAACTTTTTCAATATTCCTGACAATTCACCTGAAGGCTACATCTTAGAGGTAGATTTAGAATATCCAGAAGAGCTTCATGATGTACATAAAGACTTACCTTTATGCCCAGAACATTTCATACCTCCTATCTCAAAATGCACAATTCCAAAATTAGTACCAAATTTGCTACCAAAGAAAAAATATATAGTTCATTATAGAAATTTCAAAAAATATTTATCCTTGGGAATGAAGCTAACTAAAGTCCATAGAGTATTACAATTTAAACAGAAACCATGGTTAAAAGATTACATTGACCTAAATACAGACTGTAGGAAAAAATCAGTAAATGAGTTTGAGAAAAACTTTTATAAATTAATGAATAATTCAGTTTTTGGTAAAACTATGGAGAATGTTAGAAAGCATAAAGATGTAAGGCTTGTCACCAAATGGGAGGGGCGGTATGGTGCGAAAAATTTAATCGCAAGACCAAATTTTCATAGCCTCACCATATTTGGTGAAGACATGGTAATCGTTGAAATGAATAAAACAAAAATTAATTTCAATAAACCAATTTATACCGGATTTACAGTTCTTGACATATCAAAAATAGTAATTTATGATTTTAATTATAATTATATTCAAAACACATTTGGTAACAATGCAAAATTACTGTATACAGACACAGACAGCCTAATATATCAATTCACAGTTCCCAACGTCTACGATTATATTAAAAAAGATTCGCACAAATTCGATACATCAGACTATTTACCAAATAATGTCTACGGTATACGTCTTCTAAACAAAAAAGTATTGGGTTTGATGAAGGATGAAAATAATGGAAAAATAATTACTGAATTTATTGGTTTGCGATCCAAATTATATGCCTATAAAGTTTTAGGTGACGATGGGGGGAAAAAAGCAAAAGGGGTTAAAAAGTCAACTTTAAGAACAATAACATTCGATGATTATAAGCAGACTCTAGTTTCTTGCCAAAACCTGGTTCGGACGCAACATTTAATCCGAAGTCGAAAGCATGAGGTACACTCAATTAAACAAGATAAGATTGCTCTCAGCTGGCATGATGATAAGCGAGTGCTGATTCCTGGTTCGACAGATACTCTCACATGGGGGTATAAAAATAGAGCGCCTGAGCTCATGGATGTCGACAATGATGATAATAATGTACTGTCATTTTAAAATATATTTTTTATGCAAATGAATGAATGAATGCAGTTTGTAAACATGAGTGAATACTGTTATAAGGTATGAATGAATAATATGAACTCTTGACTGAACTATGAACTATTGTATTTATTACTGTAAAAAAAAAAAATTTATATCAATTATGAAGAGAAAGAGTTCTATGTTTCAATAAATGGAAAGTTAAATATATTTATTGTGTTATTTAATAACCTAAAAAACATTGAGATATATAAAATTATGAGTTATAAATAAAAAACAGCTTTTTATATTCAAATGTATGTAATTTTATTCATTTATGAAAAAAATACATTTTTTAAACTTACATACTAACTTAAAACTAAGAAAAGTTGAAAAACACTTATTTCTTATACCTGATTCTTAATTATCTCGAGATAACCAATTTTTCAATAAAGTAACATTGTGAAGTGCACAGTAAAATTTTTTTGTGCTTGAATGATGTGGGCATACATTAGTAGATGACTCAGCGCATAAGATTTTCAATGAAGGACATTCCATATCATACATGTCAATAATTTGCGTTGATTTCTGAGTAACAAACTTTTTAAACAAATTTTTCTTCTCCAAGCCTTTCACATAAATTTTACTAGCATCTTTAAAAATTGTTTCCAAGATTTCTTTCACAAACGTATAAGGTGCATCGCCAGTATTCCACGGTAGGCCATGAAAATTATATTCCAACCATCGATTCATACATCTATACTTTGATGGGATGCAGCTCCATTCGCAAGGGGGTTGAAACAAAACAGAAAAAGATACAGCATCATCATTGATTAAAACTATAGCTAATTATTTCAATATAAATTCATTAACTGGACACCTAAAAGCCTGCACATCTACCACGTATTCCATCTCGTAAGCAACTAAACTGATTCAATCTGCTTACAATATTTTTATATCAACTTTTTCACCGAACCACTTATTGGTTTATACAGGGTGTCCCACCACCTATGAACATGCCGGTACTGGGTGATAGAGGACATCAAAAGAAACAGAAAATTCCTCTGGCAAAATTTGATCTGGGCCTTAGTTTGGGCACAGTAAAGCTTCAAAGTTGGGCATTATGAACCAATCAGAATCGAGCTTTGGCAACCACTTGTTTGTCTCATAAGTGTTAAGATAGTGTGCGTGCTGGTGGTTCACTTCAGCTCTCGCAAAAATTTCACATCGTTGATCTTTGATTGTTTCTACAAGACGCGAAATTCAAGCCTTTAAATTTTTTTAAATTTTTAGTTGTTCTTGCAAACGTTTATTGCCGTCCTTAAAATAACATAACATTTGCTCAACCTAAAAAAGATGAATTTCAATTCAATACAGAACTTTCCTGACATTTCATGTAAGAAACCAACAAAGATATTTTAAATTCAGAAGACCAAACGAACTTTTGTTCTTCAGAATTAATCTACAAGTCTAAGATAAGAAAAAACGCTTCAAACCTCAAAAAGAAATTCTCAGTTATTCGTCGCAGAAATTTGGTTACATTTTTGTTATAAAACAAACAAATTAACTTAAAACTTGAAGAAACAAAACAAACGTTTGTTATTGGAAATTAATTAACAAGTCTAAGATAAGTAATTCTTTGCGATTCAATTCAAAAATTTTTGTTACATTTATTGTAACGAATTAATAAAAAAATTAAAAATAGGGAATCCAAAGAAACTTTTGTTCTTTAAAATTCACCAACAAGTCTAAGATGAGAAAACACATTTTTAAATCCCAAAAGTAATTCTTTGCGATTCGTTGCAACATTTTTCATACATTTATTATCGCAAAAACGAAATTGTAAGAAAAATATTGTAAGAAAACTAACAAAAAATGGAATATGAGAAAACCAAAGAAACTTTCGTTTTTGAAAATAAATCATGAAGTTAATGATGAGAAAACTCATTTCAAATCCGCAAAAGTACTTCTCTGTAACTTATCACACAATTTTTTTGTAATAATAATGAAACTAAAAAAAATTTAAAGCTCGGGAAACGAAACGAACTTTTGTGCTTTGAAAACAATCCGAGGGGCTGTTTACTGGAGGAATCAGTGATTTTCCTCACTCAGAATTGATTCAGAATCAGTCACTTGTCAAAAGATTTTGGTCCAGAAACGAAGGAATCGATGAAGAATCAACGAAGAATCAGCTGGACTCAGGCGGAGTCATTATGCTCACGTAGAATCGATTCTAGAACGGACGGCCCCTCGAAACAATCATTAAGCTTTCAATGAAAAAACAGATTTGGAATCCCAAAAGTGATTCTTAGTGATTTTTTTCATAAATTCCGTTAAAATAATTGTAACAAAGTTGAAAATAATTGAAGTTCGGAAATTCAAACGAACTTTCGTTCTTCAAACTTAACCAACAACCCTGAAGTTAGAAGACACATTTTTTCCCTCAAAAGTAATTTTTGGGATTCATTGTATAAATTTTGTTACATTTAATTGAACGAAACTAATAAAAAGATGTAATGCTCGGGAAACGAAAGGATCTTTATTTCCTTAAAAATAACCAACAAGTTGAGAATAAAAAATCACATTTTGAACCCCTGGAACCCTTTGAGATTCTTTCCATAAATTATGTTACCTTAATTGTAACAAAGTTCATTTAACAAAATCAACAAAAAATTGAAACTGAGTAAACCAAACAAACTTTCGTTCTTGAAAATAAATCATCAAGCTAAAGATAAGAAAACTCATTTTAAAAACGCAAATAAATTATGTGCAACACATTAATGTTGCAAAAAAAATTTAATGAACAAAATAAATACAAAAAAATAAATACAAATAAACAACAATAACACAATAAAATGATATAACGATGAAAGATGACCATTAAATAAAATAAAAATTATGCACATGGATGAAGATAACATTTATTTAAAGTGGCTAATTACTTTTGGGTGTCCAAAATGTATTTTCATTTTAGACTTTTTCATTTATTTTTAAGAACGAAAGTACGTTTCGTTTAACCATGCTTTAATTTTCTTTATTCTGTTACAATGAATGTAACAGGAATTTTGTAAAGAATGGAGAACTCTTAGCTGTTATAAATATGTTATTTTATTTTGTACTTTTTGGTTAATTTATAAAAACAAAAGTTCGTTTCGTTTCTCGAGCTTTAGATTATTTTATTATTTATAATAAATTTGAAAGAAAAAATGGTTGTTCGATTTTCCGAGTTCTTAATTTTTTTGTTGGGTTGTAAACATTGAATGTAACAATAATTTTCCAACGATTCGCAAAGAATTAACTTTGGGGATTCAAAATTTATTTTATCGTATTGTTAGAATTGTTCATTTATTGTTAAGAACGAAAGTGGCTTGGTTTATGCCAGAAATCGAAACAAAGAACTTAAAACCACTTTTGAGGGTTTAAAATTGCTTTACATTTCTTTATTGTTTTTGCTAAATTAAATGCAAAAAAATTGTTGGTTATTTTTAAAGAATTAAAGATCGTTTCGTACGACGTTAAAATTTTTTTTAGTTTTGTTGCATTAAATGCAACAAAAATGTCACAATGAATCCCAAAAATTACTTTGTTACAATTAATGTAACAGAATTTATGAAAAAAATCGCTAAGATTTTTTTGGGGGGTTTCAAATAAGTTTTTTTATTGTAAACTTGTTGGTTATTTTTCAAGAACAAAAGTTCGTTAGAATTTCCCATGTTTAATTATTTTTAACTTTGTTACAATTAAGGTAACAGACTTTATGGAAAAAATTTCTAAGAATTAATTTTAGGAGCCCAAAATGTACTTTTTTATTTTCAAATTGTTGGTTATTTTTAAAGAACTGAAGATCGCTTCGTTTCATGAGCTTCAAATTTTTTTTAGTTTCGTTCAAGTAAATGTAACAAAAATTTTACAATGAATCCAAAAAATTACTTTTGTGAGAACAAAATGTATCTTTTGATTTCACCGTTGTTGGTTAAGTTTAAAGAACAAAAGTTCGTTTAAATTTCCCAACTCCAATTATTATTAACTTTGTTATAATTAATGTAACAGAATTTATGCCAAAAAATCGCTAAGAATTACTTTCGGGGGTTCCAAATCTGTTTTTTCTTTCATTGTAAGTTTGTTAGTTATTTTTAAAGCACAAGAGTTCGTTTTGTTTCCCGAGCTTTACATTTTTTTAATTTCGTTATTATTACACTAAATTTAACAAAAATTGTGTAATAAGGTAGAAAATTACTTTTGCGGCTTTTAAATGAGTTTTCTTATTATTAAATTGATGATTTATTTTCAAAAACGAAAGTTTGTTTGGTTTCCTCAGATTCTATTTTTTGTTGGGTTTCTTAATATTTTTCTTACAAGTTTTGTTTTTGTAATAAAAAATTTATAAAAATTTGCAACGAATTGCAAATAATTACTTTTGGGGTTAAAAAATGTGTTTTTTCATCTTAGACTTATGTTGGTTCGTTTTGAAGAAGAAAAGTTTGTTTGGATTTCTCATCTTCAACTATTTTTAACTTTATTACAACTATTGTAGCAGAATTTTTGCAATGAATCGCAAAGAATTCTTTTGGGGGTTCAAAATGTGTTTTCGATTTCTAAACTAGTTGCGTATTTTTAAAAAACAAACGTTGGTTTCGTCTCCCGAGCTTCAAATTATTTGTTTAGTTTTGTTGCATTGAATGTAACTAAAATTGCGTAGAGATTTGCGAAGAATTACTTTTGAGGATTTGAAAATGAGTTTTCTTATCTTGACTTGTTTATTTATTTTATGGAACGAAAGTTTGTTTGGTTTTCCCGGTTTCAATTTTTTGTTGGTTTTCATACAATAAATGTAACAAAAAGTTTGCTATGCATCTCAAAGAATTACTTTCGTTTGGTAGAAAATGTGTCTCTTATTTTAGAACTGTTGGTTAGTTTTAAAGAACAAAAGTTCGTTTCGTTTCCCCAGCTTTAGATTTATTTATTGTTTTTGTAGCAATAGATGTGTTTTCTTATCTTAGACTTGTTGGTTAATTCTAAAGATCAAAAGTTTGTTTGGATTTCCCATTTTTAATTTTTTGTTTAATTTGTTACAATGAATGTAACCAAGAATTCTGTAATGAATCGCAAAGAATTACTTATCATAGACTTGTTAAGTAATTTTCAATAACAGAAGTTTGTTTTGTTTCTTCGAGTTTTAAGTTACTTTGTTGGTTTTACAACAAAAATGTAACAAAATTTCTGAGACGAATCACTGAGAATTTCTTTCTGAGGTTTGAAACGTTTTTTCTTATCTTAGACTCGTAGATTAATTCTGAAGAACAAAAGTTCGTTTGATCTTCTGAATTTAAAACATCTTTGTTGGTTTTCTTACATGAAATTTCAGGAAAGTTCTGTGTTAAATTGAAATTCATCTTTTTCAGGTTGAGCAAATTTTATGTTATTTTAAGGACGGTAATAAACGTTTGCAAGAACAACTAAGAATTTAAAAAAATTTAATGGCTTGAATATCGCGTCTTGTAGAAACAATCGAAGATCAACGATGTGAAATTTTTGCGGGAGCTGAAGGTAACCGCCAGCACACACACTATCTTAAAACGTATGAGACAAACAAGTGGTTGCCAAAGCTCGATTCTGATTGGTTCATTATGCCCAAAATTGAAGTTTTACTGTGCCCAAACTAAAGCCCAGATCAAATTTTGCCAGAGGACTTTTCTGTTTCTTTTTTTGTCCTCTATCACCCAGTACCGGCATGTTCATAGGTGGTGGGACACCCTGTATTCAATTACACGATCATGTAAGATGAGGCAATATGCTGATGATTGGGTGGGAAAATTTTCACTACTTTCGAATTCCACACGAACGTCAACAGGTCCATATTTCAATGATTCATTTTGTTTCGAACAATCTATAACAACTAGAGGCGCATACTCTATAAATTCTCCTTTCGACAACAATGGTTGTGGATTTTTACCATAGTAATTAGCTTGAAAGTTTGTATACATTTCATAAAGTAGAGCATACTGATTTTTGCTAATATTGAGATTTAAATTACCATAAGGATAACTCTGATTATTCAAAAATAGTTTCACATTAGTTAGGTTGCAATGATCAAACTCACTAGAGTTTTTATTAGTATTATTTTTTCTGGTTGTTTGAAAACCTAATACAACAAATCTCGGTTTCTCCAATTGCGTTGATGTTTTTACAGTCCAAACATGGTTTGAAGTCGTTGGAAGTAGAGGATATTCGTACAATTCCCAAGTACGAAAACTTATTGAAATAGATGGATCGTTCTCAATATATTTTAGCAGCTGAAATTTTCGCGAATCTGACAATCTAACGCTTGGTAAAACCATTCTATCTTATTAATTTTAATTTTATACAGCTCATTGGGAGCTTTTTGCAAGATGGAATTTGCATCACTTTTTGATCTTGTCAAAATAAGTTCATGTTTAGCATTAACAATGATTTTGTGATAATCTTCAGCAAAACCAAATATCATGCTAAGAGGTATGGATATATCAAAATAACCAATAGCATTAGTTAATGATTTTGCATCATTATTTATTTCAAGCCAACCAGTATTCTCTGCGTAATGTGATTGTCCAGGATTTAAAGATATATAATTTTTCATAAGGCTAGTGAGACCAACATTTTTATTTCTATCAATTTCAATAGCATTGATTTCATATCTTGCTTCTTCAAACAAATGACAGATGGCGTTACAAACTAGAACTGTATTGTCCACTGGAGTTCCATCAGTCTTTACCAATCTTCCCTGCACGTGAAGTGAGCTCTTGCTAGGTAGAAGACAATGATCTTGATTTTGCACAGAAATTCGAATTTCATCACTGTTATTGAAGGTGGATGAGGCATATGGCTGATGTGCATGTACTTCACAATGAGCGATAGATTCATCAAAAATTATGGGAGTTTCAATGCTTAAAATTTCCTCTTCCATGACAAACAATTAAACGTCGATACACAAAAATACAGAGGCAAGCACAAAAAATCTTGAATCTTTTTATTCTCTTATTTTTGCGAGTGGTGTAACCTTGAGACCTGCCCTTGTCAGCAGCAGCACGTTTTAAGGTGTTAACCCTTTGACAGCTCGTTGTTGACTGGTGCGCTTGCGACATGGTAATAAAGTATTATAGCTGAAGCCAACCTTTTTATTGAAAACAATACCCATTATCGTAAAGACTTGATGTGTAGTCTGATTGTTATAATTTCGCCACGAAAATTAACCAAATGTCCGTCTTGATCAACTATACGGAGCGTTATATGATCTATTGTCTGCACGGCGACTGGTAAGTAAATGACATGAGACGGTACTTCCACTATCTTATATCCAGGTGGCACCACAGGAAAAAATTCATGAATAGTATGTACTTTCTGACCATTAATGTATGCACCGGTCGTTATGCTACACTCAATTCTCAACGAATTCAATTTTATGATTGATACTGGTTGATCAGATTCATAAACCTGTTTAGCTTCTAGTCTGCGTGGGGAAAAACCCAGCAAATGACCGATAGAATCTTTAGGTTCAAAATTTATGTCGTGACTGCAATAAATTTCACTTTTTAAAGTATTATTGTTTGGTTTAATATGAATTTCAATACCCTTTTGTACTAAAACATTCTGTAGATAGCGCTTTATGTCACTTATTTCATAACTTCCTGTAGGTATTTCAATTATTTTATCATCGACATAAAATTTATTTTGACCAATGTCTACATTAGGTATCGAATTGAAGGTTTGAAATTCAACAAGACCAAGAGCGTAATTTTTATATGGAGATAATTCAATTGGAGGAAAATACTGACTTTCTAGGATGGAAGTAGATCCCGATAATGTTAGTGTCAATGAATCATCCATGATGACTGCTAGCATTTGACTGACTTGAAATCATTAGTCTCTGCATTTATATAGATTATAGATGCTTTTAGAGTTTAACTGATTACATAAAAATTTCAGGCATAAATGCCCACACACAAATGTATCATAATTTTGATACCTTTCATGATTATATTTTACGCTACCAACACCTAGATACTTAAACAGCTCCAAAGGTGGCCGGAGATTACCAAAGCTATCAAAATAAATTATTTTATTGTTAACCTTTTTATATGCAACCCAACGAGTCCCTAAATTGTTTTTATCATCAAGGTTAACAATAGCACTCTCATATTTACGTGGCCCACCCTCTGGTAATCCATTTCGCATAAAAACACCTCGAAAATTTGTAATTTTTAAAGATTTCGCGAATTTAAGTAAATCTGCATCCGTTAGTGCTCGATGAGGTAGCGTCACTTTGAGTTTTTTGACTTGCACTGAAGTCCTGCTCCTTGAGTATATGGTTTTAGATAAAATCCCAATCCTTCTTTATATGGTTTCAAATAAAGACCTTTCCCCACGGCAATGGCTTCCATTGCTTCATTATGACGTTTGCTTTCTTCAATCTGTCGTTTTGCAGCATTTGAATCATTGATAGCTTTAGCTATTCCCGCAGCTCCACCAGCTAGTGCTCCAGTAGCACTTAGACCCGCAAAGATGGATATAAGAAAGGGTAGAAAACCACCCAATTTCTTTGGAACTGGTAAAATGCGAGGTTTCTTTACACTTCTTTTTCCACCAGCTTTTTTTACAGCTGCACGCGCGCCTCTGAGGGCAGATTTAATAACAGTTTGTCCATCATTACTTGGTATCATTGATTTTTTAGCTGCTGTAACGATTTTTTTGAGTGTAGTAGCAGAGCTTTTATTTCTAAGACCCATACCAAATTTTGATTTAATTTTCATTGCGCTAGTTACTCCCCAAGCAGCCGCCTTTTCACCTATATCTGACTCTCTTGATAATACACGTTTCCAAGCTTTTTCAGCTAATATTCTATCAGCTACGTTTCTTGCCTCAACGTTTTCTCTATTTTGCGAATAAGCGATATCGTGCTCCTTACAAGCAGCGTCAAGAGGATTGATTCCAGGATCACCTCGCGCAAGTCGTTTTGCTAATTTCATGCCTGGTCCACAATACTGATATCCAGGAAGATGTAACTCTACTGGAAGTCTGTTGATGATGTTATTCAACAAACCACTGCCACGTCTTGCCTCTTTCAAGGTGCGCTTACGACTAACTCTAGGTTTGTCACCGTGAACGATCATATCTGATCAAGAGATGTTTACATACTGAAAAGTCAACCATATAAGCATGATATTTATAGTTTTTCAGTCAGTCGCATTCAAAATGCAGTTCGACTCACAAGCTATAAAACTTCCCATTGATAACTTCGATTCTCTTGTTCAAGATGAGAAAAAAGAGAAACGACATGGAAACTTGCTACCAAACAGTGTACGAGCAATATTTTGTGGACCTTCTAACTGTGGAAAGACAAATGCTTTGTTGGCTCTACTAATACACCCAAATGGATTGAGATTTGAAAATGTTTATGTTTACTCTAAATCTTTAAATCAACCAAAATATAAGTTCTTAGAGAAAGTTCTTCACTCAGTAGATGGCATTGAGTATTATCCTTTCAATGAGCATGATGATGTTGTAATACCAAGTGAAGCTAATTCAAATTCAGTGTTTGTATTTGATGATGTAGCTTGTGAGAAGCAAGATAATATAAAAGCATTCTTTTCAATGGGGAGGCACAAGGATGTTGACTGTTTCTATCTGAGCCAGACATATGCTCGTATTCCTAAACATCTTATACGTGATAACGTTAATTTTCTTGTACTGTTTAAACAAGATGAGATGAATCTAAAGCATATATATGATGATCATGTTAATACTGACATGCCTTATTCACAATTCAAACAAATGTGCGTAGCTTGCTGGAATGATGATAAGCATGGATTTGTTGTAATTGATAGGGATAGAAATCTAAATCAAGGTAGATATAGAAAAGGTTTTGACTGTTTTGTTAATCTGGAAAAGCAATATATATGTATGTAATGGTTACATAGAGACAGTCGCACTTTGAACACTGTGGCATTAACATGTCTATACGTGAGGAGGGCTTTCATAATGAAAAAAGTATTTTGCGTAAAATTGCTAAAGCTAGTGAAGCGATTCGACGGAAGCATAGATGACTAAAGTTGGGTAAAGAAACAGTTGAGCAGACATTTAATCATACCTTTAGGCCAATCATTACACTGCTTGAGAAAATAGTCCATGGTTTTGAAACTGTTAAAAGAATTGATCCAGTTGAAAATGAAGTCAAGAATAAAATCAAAAATGAAGTAAAGAGTGAATCTGAAGAAGATTCACAGCTAGAAGATTATGCTGAAACTTCATTTAAATCAGCTGTGGATACAGATTCAAAAAGATCAGAAGTTTCTGAAGAAACAATAGGTACCACTTCATGGAATAGTATTGTGAAAAATTATCTTGAAATGTTAGAAAAAAGAAAAAAGGATCTAGATGTTACATTTGGTATACGAAAATTAACTAACAATAGATTAATGATTGGTGATTCACCAATTAGTTTTGAATCGAACCATATTATTGTGGGTGAAAGCAATTATCCAACAAATAAAAGCTTGTTGGAACTTTTGTTTAAAAAGGATCCAGCAGAAAATTCAATAAGCTTAGATGACTTTGAAAATTATAAAAGAATCATAATTTCAACAAATGCACATAAAAAATTTTATAAGGTTGATGGGGCACTTCGTGATAATAGAACTTTGAAGTTTCAAAATTTCATAGCTAAAGCAATAAATGTATCATCACCCTCAAAAACTAATAAACAAAATAAGAAGCGTTTTTCATCAGGTAAGGGTTTAATTCCAAAATATATGATTAGCACAGAGGATAATAAATTAGACTACATTTACTGGGATGATCCAAATGAATTAGTGGATAGATTACGTTTACTGCTAGCATCTCAAGCAGCTGGAAATCCAAGTCACACCAACGAAATTATATCAATTATTGAAGAACTACGAGAAGCTGGAATTATATATTAATGAGTGTTTCATCAAGATTTTCATTATTTACAAGATGAGCATCGATGTATTCGGACGTCATACTAAGCGAACAGAGAGTACAAGTCGTGGTCCTCCTGGATTTGGCTTTAAAGTCACATCTGAAGGAGATTATGATATGAATAATAAAAGGTTGTGTAAAGTGGCTGATGCTCAAGAGCAGAATGATGCTGTTAATCTGAATATGATGCAACATATGATACAGCGTGAACTTCAGACTATCTACGATGTTATAGCTTCCTTGCGAACTGAAGTAGTCAACAATAATATGATGATTGAGACTTTGGAAAATTCGACAGATAAGCTTTTTGAAAATGTGAAAATTGATGTTGAATCAATTCAAAAACTGGTGTATCGAAATGCAGAGGTCATTAGTCAAGTAGACACTAGACTGAATGCACTCAAAAATGGACGTTGAGAAGCAGCAGTTGGTGAAGGAGCTGCATAAGCCAGCTAGAAGAAATTACCAACGTCGACATTTTGACATCCGTGGCATTGATGAGACATGGCAAGCTGATCTAGTTGAAATGCAGCCATATGAGAGAGTAAACAAAGGATACAAGTACATCTTAACTGTAATTGACATATTTTCAAAATTTGCTTGGGCTGTCCCTGATAAATCCAAGAAGGGTGAAGATGTAGCTGCAGCCATAGAATCTGTACTTGATAAAGGACGCGTACCAAAAAATTTACATGTTGATAGAGGTAAAGAATTTTACAACTCACATTTTGAAAATATTATGAAGCAATATACAATAAATTTGTACTCGACATTTAGTAATTTGAAAGCATCAATTTGTGAGCGATTTAATCGTACCTTAAAAAACAAAATGTGGATGCAATTTAGCTTGCAGGGTAATTATAAGTGGATAGATATTTTGAAAGATTTAATGTTGTCCTACAACGATACCAAACACCAGACTATTAGAATGAAACCAAAAGATGTTAATAAGCAAAATGAGAAAAAATTGTTTGATGTATACAAAAATTTTAATGTGAAAGAAGCAGTTAAAGAAGCTAAATTTAAAGTTGGAGATAGAGTACGTATAAGTAAATTTAAGCATGTTTTTGAGAAAGGATATACACCAAATTGGACAACTGAAATATTTACCATAAGTCATGTTCAGAATACTGAACCAGTGACGTATATGCTTAAAGATTATCAAGATGAAGCTATTGCAGGTAGCTTTTATGAACAAGAACTTGGCAGAGTTAGAAATCCAGACATTTATCTTATGGAAAAGGTACTGAAAAAACGTGAAAATGAGCTGTTTGTAAAATGGCTAGGTTTCGATGATTCTCACAATAGTTGGATAGGAAAGTCTAGTTTATAAGTATCTTTTGTATTAATAATAAGTTTTTTCTGAATAAAGTTAATTATTCTCAAACATATATATATTTTTACTTACATATTTACCTACCCTTACTCTAGTCAATGAAAAAAGGCGAATTTCGTTTAAATTATATCTTTTTTATTTAGATTATCATACTATTGAATACATCGAAATTTTAATGTATAAAGGTACCATTCACGCATCTGAGTTCTGCTAATTTCTGAATCACTTCTTCACACACATTCTGATTGTGAAAAGTAATCATTTCAAGAAACAGACTTTCGAATCGCATGAGATTAGTAAATACCAGTTTTTTCATTACCTTATTCTTTAAACTAACATAATTTTTTTGTATATAAGATTTGACACTTTTCACACAAGGTGATTTCACATTACACCAAACACCTTCAGTAATGGTTTTAATGATAACATCCTTCGTACATTGGAACGGCATAACACTCTGTTCTAGAAGATACCGGTTGATGCAAGGAGTGACTTCCTGGAGAACAGCAAACGTTGTTTCTTGTAGTATAAACGGGTAATATTTTCTGGTTTCAACTTCAGTTTCTTGAATTTGCTCCAAAGCCACTATGTAATCTCCATAAGATATAGTCATGTGTATACGGAAATTTCCACAGTCGATGCATTGTTGCTTCTCTTGAGCATTAAAGTACATTGAAATGATGCTGAAATAACTTTTGAACAATTTCCACTCATCAAGATTTAAGGTTATGCTTGCATGAGGATGACTAGCTAACAGTTTCACCGATGATGCTAACCTTCCATCTTTTTTAAATTCAGCACCCACGATAATTTGCTTTGTGAACGATGAATTCAGATTGTATGTAGTTGAATGTAACATTTGATTTCGAGGAGTATAAGACATGATGATGTTGATGACACTGAGAGCTTTCAGTTACTGAGCTATAAGTAGAAAACTGTGCACTTTACATATTTTTTTCAACAAATTCAATGGAATTGCACTTTCCACCCAAATACACCATGCCAAGATGTTGATCTTCACAAGCTTTCTTCGTGTGCATGAACAGTGTTTCATCCTCTTCGAACAGTTTAGCGATTCTTTGAGGTAGAAAAACGGAGAATTTGTTTTCCATGATTACGAACGTTCTCATCCCATATTTTGTTTTAGCTTTCTTGATATCCGTGATTCCGTATTTTTTGTTAATTTCTAGATCTGTCAGCTTAATTGATGGAAGAAAATCTTCATTGAGGGCGGTTTTGTTTAATTTGGAGAAATCCATATTTTTTCACTGCTTTTTATCTTCAAGATTTAGAGTTTTTAAATTTCTTGTAAGCTTTCGAATATCTGATTGTAGATGAATCAGTTCTTTGAGTCTTCGAATATTTTTCTGAAATAGATCTATACGAATTTTCAGATCGTGCCACCGTCCCACACTACTTGACATCCAACTACAGAGTGGTAAAAGAAAAGAATTTTTTCGCTTTTATAATATTTTCCCTCTCCTCTCATTTTTTTAGACAATTGACATCATTTCTAAGAATGATTCCAATGAATCCAATCTCAGAAATCTGAGATTGGAATTTTAAGAACTGTTTACACCAAACGTGTTATTTAAAAAATCAAAAGACAGGCTCCCATACTTATGATATAGTTATAAATGTTTAAACCATTCGTTTGTCGGCAACATTGAAGGCAATACCGCCAAGGGGTTTGTTATTTAAAAAAATATCAAAGAGATGACGTCATATGAATGACACATTATACTTCTGGAATGTATTTATTGAAGACTGAGCAACGTTACACTTACGTTTGTTGCCCAATCCTATGAAAAATATATAACGTTAACAATTCATTTGTCGGCAAATATCAAAGGGTGAGCCGCTAAGGAATTTGTTATTGAAAA
>CAKNXH010051610.1:0-16573 GCA_932178445.1 Andricus quercusramuli | reverse complement strand
AGTCTCTTCGTGGATCCGTACATAAATCACATTTCTGTAAAGCCTTCTTTAAAGATAAATTTTAAAACTGATACAATTATGGTCAAACATTGTATATAAAACGTGGAATACATTTTTTAATATAATTATTTAAGACTTCAACGCATTTAAACTGATAACGCTTACAACTGTCGCTTGCCTATAAATTTCTGAGTGTGTGATCCGTCCCATAAATATTCCCTAGAAAAAAGTAAATAATCAATAAGCATAATCAATAATTTAAATCAGTGATGTTATCGAGGCCTGGCAGGCCTTTGAAAGAAAGTTGAATTTTTATTAAGAAGTTCATTTCAAACCAAGAAAGATGACTTTTCTACCATGGAAGATGAGTTTTCAAGAAAAGACTGAAGTTTTGAAGCTAGAAAGTCAAATGCTTTAAGAAACGATGGACTTTTAAAACGAAAAAGAAGAAGCTCTAACAAAAATGATCATTTTAAATCAAGAAGGATCAATTTTGAACAAGATTCTCAACCAAAAAGTTGAATTATCAACAAACAAGAATAAATGTATTAACCAAAAAGACGAATTTTTAATCAAATATATGTATGAATGTTCTATCAAGTAGATGAACTTTCAACCAAACATTTTAATTCTCAACAGAGAAAATTCACAGAAAAAAAAAACAAATTGTAATCTTTACAGCGATTTCCGAATAATAAATAAATTTAAATAATAAATTTACCTTTTGCAAACATCCACTTCTGTTATTTCTTCTATGTTAGTTTTTTACCCAAAAAGATGAATTCTCAACCAAATACAGATACAGTTTCAGCCAAAAATGGTATATTAAAATTTTCACATAAAAACTAATTGAAAAAATAACTTTGAACGCCAAAAAAATTGTTAAAAGTCCAACCAAAAAGATGAATTTTCGACCAAGGAGATTGAATATTCTATAATAAATACAAATTTCCAACGTATCCAATATACAAGATAAAGTTCTAAGCCGAACATGGAATAGTGAAATTTTTGGATTGAAAAATAATAATTTCCACAATAAATATGAATTTTCAATAAAAGAACAAAATACATGAATTTTGAGAAAAATTATTCAATTGTCAAGACAAAAAGACCAATTATATACAAAAAAAAGTTGAATTATCAACACAAAAATATGATTCTTCAACTATCAAGTTTAATTTTCAAGCCTAAAAGAAAAATTTTCTAGAAAACAGTAGAATATTCACAATAAAAGTTCCTTTAAAATGAAATTTTTTAATTTTCAACCAAAAAATTGAATCTTCAACTAAAAGAGATAAATTTTTAACCAAAAATGGAATTGTTTAATCGACAGTTCAAAAGATTAATTTTCAACCAAACATGAAACTATCTTTAATTAAAATAGTTAAACTTTCAACCAAAAAGATGAACCTTCAACAACAAAAAAATGAATTTTGAACAAAAAACATAATTTTCAATAAAAAAAGATGCGTTTTTAATAAGATTCTCAATTAAAAGTTGAACTATTAACAAACAAGGATAATTTTCTACCCTAAAGAAGATTTTTTAACAAAATATGTGAATTTTCTACCAAACATTTTAATTTTCAACCAAAAAGTTGAATTTTGGACCAAGAAAATTAATTGTCTATAAAAAATAAGATTTTTCAACTTATTCAATATACAGAGTAAAGTTTTAACCAAACATCAGAAAGTACAATTTTCCGATCAAAAAAATGTTAACAGTAGAAATGATTTTTCAACAAGGTTATTAAATTTTCAACTTAAAAGATGAATTCTCGTCCAAAAAGACAAATTATCTACAAAAAGTTGAATTTTCAAAACAAAAAAATGATTGTTCAACGAAAAAATTAAATTTTCAAAAAAATGCTTTAATTTTCAAGGCAAAAAGATGAATTTTCTACAAAGCAGTAGAATGTTTACCATAAAAGGTCATTTGAAGTGAAATACTCGAATTTTTAACCAAAAAGTTGAACTTCCAACTAAAAAAGATTAATTTTTAACCAAATTTTTACCTGGAATAAAGAAATTTTTAATAAAAAATGAAACAGTTTAGCTGTCAGTTTAAAAGATTTATTTTCAACCAAACATGAAACGAGTTTTCATCAGAATAGTTAAATTTTCAACTCAGAACCAAAACTATAATAGTAGCCTTTTCAATAAAAAACTAATAACTTTCACCCAAGAAGTTGGATTTTCTTATTGGTTTTTAGTTTTTAGCCCCCCGCCCCCCTCCTCACACTTGCAACGTAGTTTATGGGAAGTACCGCCAGGCCACTTTCTATTTCAGGACTATCAAATACAATAAAAGAACAGAACATGTGTAACAATAGTAACATCCTTAAAACTCACTTCAAAATGGACTCTAGAACATACACAGATCGCCGGCAACTTCATCCTGTGAAGAGCTTTCTACGTCGGTACAGGTGAATTTTTAACCTGAAAGATTAATTTCCAACCAATTTATTGAATTAAACAAGTAATAATTTTAACCGGTTGCATTTGCAAGCAAATAGCTGAAAGCTTTCAAGCAAAAGAGATGAATTTTTAAAAATGTAATTGAAGTTTTCGCGAAATAGTTGAATTACAAACTGCAAAATGAATTTCCAACCAAATGGTCGAATATTCATACCAAAATGATTGAACCACAACCAAATAGTTGCATTTTCAAGCACAAATAAACTAGAAATTCCAATAAAATGATCATTTTCAACAAAAAAGATTTTTTTTTCAACTAAGTAGTAGAATTTCATGAAAAATAATTTCCAATCAAACAGTTGAATTAACAACCATATACTTGAACTTGTAATCAAAAGAGAAAAATTTTCAAGAAGTAAGGTAATTTTCAACTAGTTGGTCGAATTTTCAAATAAAAAATAAACCTCAACAAAAAATAATAATTTAAACGCAACAGTTTCTTTTACAACTAAATTGTTTTACTTTCGATGAAAAATCAAATTTTTTCAACAAAACTGATAAATTTTCAACGAAATAGTTGAATTTTCGAGTTTCAGAAATAATTTTGTACTCCAAAAAAGAAAAATTATAAAAAAGTTCATTTTTCAATTGAAAATATAAATTATCGACTAAAGTTATGAAAATATTATACAAAAAAGTTGAATTTTCAAAACAAAAATCCCAGAAATACATTTTCGACAAAATACACATATTTTTATCCAAATAGTTGACTCTTCAATTGAGATTTATTTTCTTCAACAAAAAAAGACGAATTTTTAACAAACCACATTCATTTTCAACAAAATAGGTGAAGCTCTACAATATAAAAAAGAATGTTTTACCATAAATGAAACAGGTAAATTTTCATTTGATGAAATTGACTTTTCATTAAAAAAATGATTTTGTAGTAAGAAAGGACTAATCTTCTACAAAAAAGTTAAATTTTCTACCAGATAGTAGACTTTCCAACCAAATTTTTGAACTTCAAATACAGGCAGACGAATTTCCTAGATTAAATATAGAATTTTCAACCAAAAAATATGAAATTTTAACTAAATGTAATATAAACTTTCTACTAAAATTATGAACCTTCTACCAAAAAAATGAATTTGTAAGAAGCTCTACTTTCAACCAACGAGTATAAAAAATTATATTTTTCATAAGAAATGTAATTAATGATAATTACCTCTGAATATTTGGATGATATTTTGCCAACAGTTCCAGCTCTCCATGAGCTTTACATACGACGACCCAGACCATCTATCCTTGCATGCATTCAAATGTGGAAGTATGTGACAACTGGAAGATAAAGTTTTATTTTTAAATTAACTAGTAGTCTTGCGCGCGCCACGGCGCGCGCCTACTTCTTTTTTATGAAACAGAATAAATCAAATACCTATTCTTTCTATATTATTCATATTTAATTAATGTAACAAAATATCTATATAAAACAATTAGAAGGCACCACAGGATGATGTATGTAGCCTTCAATAGGAAGGTCTTTTTCATTTTTTCCCTCTGGTAAAGGAGTACATAACGCATTTCGCATATCTTATTTGTAGGTAAATTCTATCATCGTTATCATCTGGAAAAAATTATAAATATGATTATAATTCAATTTATTATAATTAGCACTTAAATTTCTTTAACACTCAACTTATTTGTAAATTATATTGCCGTTATAATTATTTTTATTTTATGAATTAAAAGAAATGTTATTAAAATAAATTGTGAATTTTTCGTTATAAAATGTATATGAGTATACAAATTTCAATTAAATGAATACTATTAATCAGATCAATTTTTATTATTATATAAGTTGTATAAAATTGAAGGAAATTAATGACACATAGAATAATGGCAGTAATTGCCAATCTTTCAGTTTCGAACAAATATTATTACAAATTTTTAAGTTGTTTGCTCAGCAGTTATTGCCCTTACTCTATAGTAATCCATCTGCCACTAATATATAATAATGCACTGAGAGATGTAGTGAATTTTTTAAGTAAAAAATTAATTTTCTCATTTTTATCATAAATGATGAAAGTTATTGCGAAAAAGTAAAATGTATTTTAGTATAACTTTTTTATATGTGAACATTTGTATCGTATCTGTTGTTGTTCACGTAAATGAGTAAATTCTTCCATTAAAAGAAAAAAATGATCGTGTCTATGTAACATTCCAGACCTTTATAAACGTTAAAGTCTCTTTATTAATAAAAGCTAAACTAAACGAAAAAATTTCAAAAGATATAATTTTTTTCTTCTACTGAATTCTGTCTTTAATTCTTTTTAAATAATTCTTTAACGTATCGCATAATTTACTCTAAAAAAATTTTCTGCTGATATATTCTGCGACTGTACTTGTAGAACATGTGTTATTTTACATGGATTCTTTATGTAGACAAAAATTATATTTTAAATATTTTTCATGAAATAATCGAAAGTATAAAGTATGAATTTGATTGTTCAAGTCCACATATACACATATGTTATATAAGTAATAATACAAAAACGTTGCACAAAGTATTTGGTTTACATCGTCGGACTTACGTCGCTTTTCATATACTATTTTTGTGAAGCATTCTTTTCATCTGATGGTTTAATTTTTTTTTTAATTAGATTCTTTCTCCTTATCATTGTTTAATTGTCTTTTCAAAATGTAAATAATATCTTCCATTTGTAGAAATATCTAAGTTTAAAATGCAACTGCTCCATTTGTTGTTAAAAATTGATCTTTGTGGTTTTATATTCAACCATTTATGCAAAAAAATCTAAGCGAAAAAATATAAACTGAAAATTAATCAAATTTGAACTAACACCAATTTATTGAAATACCTTAAGAGCTTTTAAAATCTATTAAAATCATTGAAATCTCCGGAAATTTCATTAAAATTATTTGAATATTTTAAAATATATTGAAACCTTGCAGGTCCTATAAAATAGTTTCATATATGTACCGAAGTTCTATAAAAATCTTTGAAATCCCAGGAAATTTTTGTTTCTTTCTTTCAAAGTAATTTAAAGCCTTTAAAATTACTTTAAAAATTAATAATATCTTGAAAGTGCAGTAAAATCTTCAAAAACACTTTAAAATATTGTAAACCCTTGGAAATATTTTAAAATTTCTTGAAACTTTTTAAGGCTATTGAAAATTCCTTGGAATTACAAACAAAAAAATCTTAAATTTTTAAAATCCTTTCAAATTACTGAAATCAATTAAAAAAATGTCTTGAAATCTTTTGAAATATTCTAAATGATTTCAATAAAATTCTGAAAGTTACTGTTTAGCAGCCCTAATTCTTCTTCTTACAGAAATTTCTTAACTTCTGTCATTTTTTAAAAATCCCTGACTTTCCTCTGATTTTCAAGACTTCCCTAATTTGCGGTCACCCTGGTGTCACTAAGCCATATTTATTTTCAGGGTTTCCGCGAAACTTGAATTTTTGAAATTCCCGGGCCATATTAATATTTAAAGACCAAAATTCTGAACTTGTAACTTTTTAAATATATAATCTTTTATGATAGGATTAGGCATGCCGCGCAACTTGAATTTTTGAAATTCCCGGGCCAATAATATTTAAAGACCAAAATTCTGAACTTGTAACTTCTTACATATATAATCTTTTATGATAGGATTAAAATTTGAACTAAAAATTTTCAATTTCTAGGCTGCAATTTGCTTTGAAAAAATGAGAGAGTGACATATTTAAACAGTGACCAAAAGTTATCGATTCACAACCCAAAAAGTTACTAACAGTGACTGATGAGAATTAATAAAAATAAATGAAAATTTGTTTAAAGGATTATTTAATAATGTGTCCAATGTCCTTTTGTATTCAAAAGCATTTCAAAGAACTCGATGAAATTTATAGAGATTCCAGTTAAATTATAACGAATTCAGGATAATTTCATAAGACTTCAAAACAATTCAGCTTATCTTCAGAAAGATTGGAAAAATCCCCAAAACTTCCTTGACTTTAGTTAAATTGGTGTGAATTTAGTAAAATTTGAGAGAAATGGAAAATATGAAAAAATGCTATGAATTCAGTAAGTTTTAAATAAGTTTAGAAAAATTCTTGGAAAATACATTAAATTAAGTGTAATTAACTGAATTTCGAACAATTCACGTTAATTAAAAACCAAACCAGAAAATTCTGCAGAATTCAAAAGAATTTATACGAATTCAGGGTGTATTCAAAATGAAATCTCGTGGAATTCGATTGAATCTGACGATACTTCTTAAAATCCTTAACATTTATTCAAAAACTTTGAGAGCTTTTAAAATCCTTCAAAGACAGAAATCCTCGGAAATCTTATTACATCTCTTGTAATCTTTTAAAATACCATGAAATAATGAATTAATTAAAAAATTTCATATTAATTCAAAATATTAATTATAAATGACTTTTTAATATTTTAAAATTCCCTAGAATATTTCAAATTCTTTGGAAGCTCTTGAAATCACTTGAAACTTTTCAAGGTTCTTGGGAATCCCTTGAAATTTTTGAAAATACCCTTCCAAATTTCAAATGCTTTAAAATATTTTGGAATGCCTTGAAAGGATCCCGCACACTTTACATTAAAATCCGGCCCCAGTCAAATTGGCTGGAATCGCAATATAATATAGTTCAAAGCCATTCAAAAAAATCAAAAGTTCTCGAGATACACTGTAAAAAAAGTATCATTTGAAATTCCTTCAAATTATTCGAATAAAAAAAATTCATTGGAGTCATTAGAAATTCTCCAAAATATTTCAAGACCTTTAAAACTTTAAAAATTATTAAAAACATTTCAAAGCTTTCGAAAATGCCTTAGAATCTTCTAAATTACTCTAGAATATTTCAAATCCTCTGAAATCAATTAAATTACTGAAATGAAATCCTCTGACCGAATCCATTTCAAATCAGGCAGGTTCTACACTTGAAGATGCAGAATCTCTCGGGGACAAAATATGTTGTTTTTTAGAGGAAATTAGGCGACACGTATTTTTGCGATTTGCGAAAAAAAAAATTTTTACAGTTTTTTTTAGAGTTTATCGCCTTATTTCGAAATCCGCGAGGAAATTGAAAAAATCTTGAAAATTAACCAAATGGCGGCAGTTTTTCTGAAAATGTTAAAAGTCGATTTTCTCAAAAAAACCCAAACTTGTATTCTTTGCCCATTTTTTTTTTTTTTTTTGAATTTGTACTATCATAAGGAAAATACCTTGTGAGTTTAATGCGGGCTAAATAACTTTTGTGGGCAGGAGAATTTTTTTCATAAAATCGGATTTTCGCATTTTTCTTGAAAACAACAACAGATACAAAAAATGGTTGACGAAATAGTTTGCAGATTTGAAAAAGTTCTACAAAAAATTTCTCTTATGCATTTATGATATCTTGTACCATTTCCGAGAAAAATGAAAAATTCAATATTCATAAACAAAAAATTGTCTTCATTTCTGGCTTATGGAAATACCCACCATTTTTGTTAAATATTAAAAAATATATACGTTCGTATGAGGAAAACTCCATGTTAGTTTTACGTCGGCTGAACAATTTTTATCATCAGAAAATTATTTTTCATAAATTCGAATTTCGAAATTTTTTGCTGAAACAATTTAAGTTACAAAATGAATGCCAATACAAGAAATTTTTTGACTGAAAAGTTTTTGTCTTCAATATATTTAAATATATTTCACATTTATCCAGATATTTTTCAACAATGTATACAAACTTTATCTGAATCTCAGTTTAAAAAATAAATAAATACTACCTGGATTAATATTTAACAAAAATGGTGGGTGTTTCCATAAGCCAGGAATGAAGACAATTTTTTGTTTATGAAAATTGAATTTTTTCATTTTTCTCGGAAATTGTACAAGATATCATAAATGCGTAAGAGAACTTTTTTAAATGTGCAAACTATTTTGTCAACAATTTTTTGTATCTGTTTTTGTTTTCAAGAAAAATGCGAAAATCCAATTTTATGAAAAAAAATTCTCCTGCCCACAAAGTTATTTAGCCCGCATTAAACTCAGAAGGTATTTTCCCTATGATAGTACAAATTCAACAAAAAATTGGCAAAAAATATAAGTGTGCATAACTCTGTAAAAATTTTTTTTTTTACAAATCGCAAAAATACGTATCGCCTAATTTTTTCTAAAAAACAACATATTTTGTCCCCGAGAGATTCTGCAACTTCAAGTGTAGACCTGCCGGATTTGAAATGGATTCGGTCCTCTAATTTTGTCGAAATTTCTTCAAATTGTTTATATCCATTGAAAATCCCTTGGATTCTTTTGAAATACCCTAAAATTGTAATCATCCTCAAAAATTCCTTCAAATCATTGAAATAAATACAAAATTCTTTTAAATACTTCAAAATTCCATTAGATATTTTAACCCCTTTACAGTCTTTTGAAATTCCTTGAAATATATTGACATCTCTTTAAAATGCCTTGAGTTATTTTAAAATACACTACAATATGCCCAATCCTTTACAATTTCTTCAAAATGTCCTAAAACATTTCAATCCTTCAAAATCTTTGGAAATCCATTGAAGTTAATTAAATCTCTTGAAAATGCCTTAGATTCTTCCATAATACCCTATAATATTTTCAAGCCTTTGAAATTTCTTCAAATTATTGAAATAAATACCAAATCCCTTCGAATCTTTAAACATTCCATAAAATCTTTCATGTTCTTTGAAATATTTAAAATCACTTGAAACTTATTAAATCTTTCGAAAATGACTTAGAATCTTTTAAAATCATCTGATATCAGTTAAATTACTAAAACAAACTGAAAATTCCTTAGCATCTTTTAAAATACTCTAAAAATTTTCAAACCCTTAAAATTTGTTTGAATTCCTTAAAATATTGAAAATCTTTCTAAAACTCTCCTAATCCGTTAAAACCCTTCGAAATTGTTGAAACAAATACCTGCGAAATTCCCTAAAATATTTCTAATTCTTTTAAATCACTTTAAAGTTTTTAGAACTCTTGAAAATTCCTTTCAATCTTTCAAAATTTCCTAAAGATTTAGTTTAAATATTTTAAAATTACTCGAAACATTTTGAACCTTTCGAAAAACACCTTGTAGTCGTTTAAGCTAATCAAAAATATTTGGAAATAAATTGAAAATTCCTTGGAATATTTTGAAATACTCTAAAAGTTTTAAAATCCTCTAAAAAAAATTTAAAATCCTTCAAATTATATAAATCTTTTTGGAATAGCTCGCATTCTTTTGAAATTATCTAAAACTCTCCTAATCGGTTAAAATCCTTCGAAATTGTTGAAACAAATACCTGCAAAATTCCCTAAAATATTTCTAGTTCTTTTAAATCACTTTAAACTTTTTAGAATTCCTGAATATTCCTTGCAATCTTTCAAAATTTCCTAAAAATTTAGTTTAAATATTTTAAAATTACTCGAAACATTTTGAAGCTTTCGAAAAATACCTTGTAGTCGTTTCAGCTAATCAAAAATATTTTAAATCCCTTTTAATCAATTAAATTACTGAAATCAGTTCGAAAATTCTTAAAATATGTCGAAATAACCTAAAATATTTCAAATGCTTTTAATTTTTTTGGCATTTCAAATGCCTTGGATTCTTTTCAAATGCCCTAAAATATGCACAGTCCTTTAAAGTTCCTTCAAATCATTACAAGAAATAACAAATTCCTTGGGATATTCTGAAATTCTTTGTAATATTTCCCTACAATATATACTAATTTTAAATCAATTGAAAACTCCTTTAAGTCTTTCAGAATGTCTCAAAATATTTAAAATTCTTCGAAGTCTTAAAATTCTTGAAAGTTCCTTGGATTGCAGAAAAAATATCCTGTAGTCTTTAAACTTCTGTGAAATCCCTTCAAATTATCAAAATAAATTCCTCAAAGTGTTGGTGATTCCTTTTTAAGGAGTGTCGGTGATTCCTTTTTAAGGAGTGTCGCTTAAGAGCGTAAAAATGCTTAATTTGAACATCTTTTTAAATTACAAAATGTTTGATCTGTAGACATACACAGAGCTCTGACATTCTTCTATTCAAAATGAAAAGAAAATTATTCGAATATGTCACTATAAGGCAATTGAGATTTTAATCCTATTGGTAAAGTAGAACTGAAACGCACACGAGTTTCACAAATGATATTTAATATTATAGATATAATCAAATTATAATAGAAATCACAGTTATAGAGCGTGGAAATGATTAATTTGACAATTTTTGGTTTGCGTGAAAAATTTAAAAACAGAACCACAATAGTTGAGGTTATGGTTCATTACTCACCAACTTTATTTCTTTCATCATTCATTCATATTGTATGCGAACACGCGGATCACATTACTAAATACGAAGAAAGAGACACGTTGTCGTATTATCGAACTCGAACTACGATTCGATTCGATTACTATTTCCAACAGTGATCCCGAAAGACATGCGCATGCTTCGACCGAATGGCACTCATTGGCTCTAATTTGCATACGTATTTAAAATTCAAATGCAGACGCGCACTGTAGCCAATGAACATCACTATAATCCAAGCAAGCGCAGATCAAGGCAGCTCCGTTGGGATCAATGACTTCCACTAAAGAACGAAAAATCATGAAACGCTCCATCACTTTCTAACGCACTGATGCCTCGTGTCACACGCATATAGTAAGCGAAGGGCGAAGAATAATCGTGACAATCGTGACATGTTCCATCACTTTCTAACGCACTGATACACTCGTGTCATACCCATAGCAGGAGAAACGATATAAGCGTGACATGTTCCATCACTTTCTAACCCACGGATGCCTCGTGTCACACCCATAGCAGGCGAAACGATATAAGCGTGACAATCGAAATCAACAATATCGTTTAGAGATTTTATATTAAGGATAATTACAAATCAAGTTTAAACTGCATTAATTAATATTATCAGTGACTTCTTGAATGATCATAATTGACTTTAAACTTGTATAATAACCTAAAAAATATCAGTATTAACTGTCTCGAATAATGTCACATACTTATGTAAAGTAGATACTTACATAATTCGATCGTTTAAATTCACAACACTAGGGAATAAAACGAGCAACATCGACAAGCACAACACTAGAACTACTAGGAATACTATGAAAAATGATTATCAGATAGATCAGCACCACACGGTCAACGCGTCCGTTATGCAAATTGGCACCAAACATCAATTACCGATACCCAGTAACCTACAAATTTTCACGCGCATGATTGACGCGCAAACGTCGAGCAATTGAGCATATGCGATGGTTTATCTATTCCTTCGTGGATGGTCGAAATGAGTGGAAAAAAGGTGCGCGTATGGACCATCCCGAAAGGGATACCTTAGTTATCGCCGATAGTGAATCTGATGTTCTTATAACCATCAGACTGGCCATAAAATAAGAGTCCTTCTAACTATGTCGTAAAAATTTTGGAAGGACCGTTCGACCATACAGAAGGAGTGACTGGCTCTCTAAATTTTGACTTTCTAACTTTGCCCATCAATTTTTCTCCGCGTATTAGGAGCATCCTTCAAGTCTTTAGTTAAACCGAACTCCGCGAGCCCAGTGGTAGCGATTTTTGCAAATTTTCTAAATTGTTTTTCTGGTATAAAAACTAATAAATATTCTTAAGGACTCCAAGATCCCTAGGACAAATGAACCATAGTTGATGACTGAAAGTATTTTTAACTATGAAAAGCAACCACGGTGAGCCTCTATCAACTCCAGATTAAACTTCTTAAGCAGCACCAGTTCTTCGCAGGATTCAGTTCTCGGATGTTGCTTGAATATTTTAGGTGAAAATGAAGAAAAATCAATAGAGCCCTTTTCTTGAAAATTCAAATTTCGATTGTTCAAAAATTTTTTGTAATACAACATTTTTATCATTTGTACTCTGTAATAAATAAAATATGTAGTAAAACAGTTTCAATGAACTTTTATGTCAAACGAACACTGGGTCTCATATGGAAGCTTTTGTAGTTCAAATACAGGTTTTTTGTCTCTAACATTATTGAAAATTCGTACTCAACAAAAACTCTTTGCAGGATTCAGTTATTTGATATTGCCCAGATACTTTGAGCAAAGAAGGGCTCGAATACATTAAGGGCATGTGACACAGCCAAACACCTACATTACCGACCTTACTTTTTCAATTTTCCAAATTTTTTTTTGAATCTAAGAACTTTTTTTGTAAATAAAATATCGGGCTGAAACTTTGGAAAATGTATGAGAAGACAATAAACTACGTTTATGTACTTTATTCGATGAGGAATTTCGCAAAAAATTATTCTCGAAGAAATTAAAACTGGGTGAATTTTTTGAACCTAAGAACTTTTTTTATAAGTGAAATATCGGCTTCAAACTTTGAGAAATGCAAGAGCCGACAGTGAAGTACGTTTATGTACATCATTCGAGTATAAAAGATGCAAAAAGAAAAATTCCAACTAAATGTCAACAACGCTTGCCAGGTCGGTCGGTATTCGCGATGAGCACGAAAATGCGAAGTCTGGCGGCCACTGAACGAGGCCAATAGCGATTTCAATACTTACATAATTCAACATTGAAACAACACATTTCACTCAACTTTTATGCTGGACACAACCTTCAAAAAATATTATTGTAAGAACACCGCATTACCAATTTTTGACAGCGTGGACCCCATATTTCAGATGCAGACGAGCCAGCTGATAGAGCCTCGATTAGTGGTCGCCAGACTTCGCATTGTCGTGCTCATCGCAAATACCGACCGAACTGGCAAGCGGAACCGAAGTTGACACTTCGTTGGAATTTTCCTTTTTGCATCTTTTATACTCAAATAATGAACATAAACGTACTTTACTGTCGGCTCTTGTATTTCTCAAAGTTTGAAGCCGATATTTTACTTATAAAAAAATTTCTTAGGTTCAAAAAATGCACCCAGTTTTAATTTCTCCGTAAATAATTTTTTGCTAAGTTCTTCCTCGAATAAGGTACGTAAACGTAGTTTATTGTCTTCTCGTACATTTTCCAAAGTTTCAGCCGGATATTTTATTTACAAAAAAAGTTCTTAGATTAAAAAAAAAAGTTGGAAAATTGAAAGAGTAAGGTTGGTAATGTAGGCATTTGGCTGTCTCGCATGCCCTTAAGCGCTTTTTTTGAAAATTAAAATTCTGATTATCCGAGATGTTTTTTCTTGGGATAAAATTTTTTAATCATATGTACGCTTTTACACATAAAATTTTTAGGAAAAAAGTTCTCATAAACTTTTGTGTACAACGAAAACTGGGTCTTCTATAGAGCTTTTTGTAGCGCAAATAGGGCTGCAAGACCGTCTACAGAAGAGCCAATATTTTGTTGACCAAAAGTTCATAGGAACATTTTTACCACATGTTTTATGTATAAAAGCGTATATAGAATAAAAACTTGTCATCACAAAAAAAAATCTCGAAAAATCAGAATTTGAGTTTTGAAAGAAGGGCTGGCTCGATTTCTTTCCATTTATCACTTCAAATCAGGCATGCCCAACTCGGGGAAATTCCTTTCGGTGGTAAACGCTTGCGATGAAAGAGTGATGGATGCGGAACACGTGTTCCCGAAGGGAATTTCCGCGAGTTGGGCATGCCTGCTTTAAATATTCAGGCAACATCAAAGAATTGAATCCTACAAAGAATCAGCGTCGAGTAAGAAGCTTAGGTTGAAGTTGGTTGAGGCTCACCGTGCAACAATTTGAAAAAACGAAACCTAGAGACGACTAGAAGTAGTTTCTTTGAACTAGTTGCTGTACTTCTGTAGGATTCTTCTTATCATCAGCAGTATTAGTTCCACGTTCCAGGTACCCTTTCTATTGCTCAATGGATGAACAAACTGCTTCAATCATTCAGAATATTTATGTTCTGGGAACAGTTTTCCTTGACTTCTAACGAGCTGTCAGGTTTAAGAAATTTCTGCATTTTCACTGTAAAACTGCAATTTTCATATAAAAAAGAAAATCTCACCGAATTAACCTCTTTACTGTAACTAGTTTGACTCACAGAAAGGCAAATCCACCATTGACGTACTTCATGCATTTACCTTCCGCATTCAAAAAGCAGGATGAACAGGTGATGTAGCGATTGCAGCGTTTCTAGGCAGAGAGGGTGCCTTCAGTAACGCACTGGAGAGCCTACAAAGGGTCTTTTGCCTGACAATTAGTAGAGCAAAGAGAATAACTTCAACAGCGGCATAGGGGTCCATCATAGGTATACCACCACTGCACATTCTGATTAGGTAGAGGGCTCCGCTGAGCGGAGGCGTAACAACCGTGCCAAAAGCTGAATGGCACCTGGGCGAGGTGTCTTGAACGGTGATTCTAGGATACCGGGCGACCTCTCAGAGTATGCAGCCTTAACCTTACGTTCAGTGGAGATCTCACCGAATTCTTCATCCACTTACATCAAACTTTTCAGAGTTGCTGAAAAAGTCTCTATAAAAACTTTTGTGTAAGGTAGATGACTCAGTACTCGTACCGGATCCAGTGATCGTGCGATTTGGGTATAAATGTGCCAAATAAGTATTTCCACCATGAAACACAATAACATCAGATTTTTAGGAAACTTCGGACAGTATTTGTAGTAAAAATCTCTTTATTTATCTCCAAAATTGATGAAAATGGTTTAAAAGAACCGTTTTTGTAGTCGCTTGCAATGATTCGAGAAACCAAGAAAATCGCTAAAGGCTCAGGTTAGTGTACATGGCTCTTCGCTTTAGCGTTCAGTGGTGTAAAACAATAATTGCTCCTAATAAAAATGATATTCAAACTAAAAAAATAAACTCTGTTTTATAAAAACATGTGTGATTTTCCTTCAGCATCTTTATTGTGCCAGAAATACAGACCATGATTACTGAGACGTTAGAAAAGACTTTTCTAAGGGGAGCGAGATGGCAGGGGAAGGCTTAGTTAGGGAACCAGCAACGCGGAGGCGCTAGTGCCACGGACCAGTGCTTTTACGCTTAACGTGTGTGAGTGGGGTAGGTGAAGAGAGTGTGCCGTGTACATGAGTCAAACTGCAAAAAATTTAGAACCCTTATACCTGGACTGGTCTTTCCGATATATATTCTGGCTATTAACTTTCTTCTAATATTTTCGTGAATGGAAATATCCACCGATACGTTTTTCATTTGAAACTTTGTATTTTGATATTTCAAGTTAAAATTGAAAAAAAGAACTTTTTTTTTTAAACGAACCCATTTGAAATTGTTTGATTCGCCCAGACGAATAATTCTTTTTTTAGAATGATTAATTACAATAGTCATTATTATTACAATATGTGAGCATTTATTGAACATTATTTGCCTTCAAATTGTAATCATAACAAACACATGAACTTATTAATAAAGACACAAATAAAAATGTACAAGTAATATCCTTCGCATACAATAATTATTTTCTTAGAATTATAATAAAATGTGTGGGCATTTTTTACATTTTCGGATTTTGTATTTATACATTCTCTACTCTCATACTTATCTTTCTGCACTCGTGGAAAAAATCAGAATAATGTAGGTAAAACTTTTTTTTTTAAACTTATAAATAAAAAAACATTTTATCATTATCATAGATACAGTTGAGGTCTCGGATCCAATAACTCACCCGACTCTCGTACTATTTTCAAAGTACATATTTCAGTCAATTTTTGATGAATTTATCTAAAATATTCCAGGTATTTTCTTTGAACTATATAGAAAAACTTTCTTGCTGGAGGTTGTTTTTAGTCTGAAGTGGCCTCGATACTTTTTGTCTCCGAAAGTAGGAAAATGTGGTTACCGACCGGCCTTAATTTTCAATTGGATATTATTAAACAAAAGGTCATTTTCAACTTTTTATTATTTTGCAGGCATTCGCTGAGTATACTTTGTATGTGTACTCAATTTAAAACAGTTTCAATAAAATTTTTACGAGTTGTGATGATTTATGTTGTAATCACTTATTGAATATTATGGAAAAAAATTTCTCTTCAGTCTTTAATTTTTATTCTTAAAACTAATTTTAGGACAAAAGAATTCTAAATATGCCTTGTCAAAATATAGAAGCATATATCTAAAAAATTAATTTTGTGAATTTGGAAATTCCCATTCCTTGAGACCCGGGGTGACGCTTTTAGCGTTTTCGA
>CAKNXH010051606.1:0-17417 GCA_932178445.1 Andricus quercusramuli | reverse complement strand
ATAGAACCAGGAACAAAACCCACTTTCGAAAGTAATAGGACCTGATAGAAGCCACATCCTATTAGGTTTCTATTTGGATTCTAATAGGCATTTTTACTAGGGCAGGTTCCTTCACAGAGTCAATTGAGGTGAGGGTTGATGTACAGGAACATGTTCAGGATCCTGTACATGAACTGTTACATGAAATGTTAAATAATAATCATTTGAAGCATGAAATAAGGTCGATAGAAGTTGTAGTTGTTCAGAAATCATCTTTTAGCTTTAAAATTTTACTTCGTAAAAAGGCTTTTATATTGAACTGCAATACCGACGGATCTCGAAACTTTCAAAACGGAAATTCATATCTCATAACTTGTGAATTATGGTTAAGATCATAGTAAATATGGCAACTTTTTCGAATGTTGTCGAGTGCTTTATTGACAGTCATCAAAAATATATAACCATAGCCCTTACCTCCTCAACATTGTCATCAGATGACATCGTAGGAATGAAGGGAACAAACGGTGTTGGATTTTATCTTTTTTAAAAACGGAAATTTTTCCCTTACTTATTGTTATGCATCGAAGTCTATTATAACCATTTTATTCTAACATATATGTAACAGCAAAATGAAAACTAACGCGCTGATGATATTTTCCGATGTATCGATCCATTATCGATCCGCTTCATTCAGGTGTTTCTTTCTGTCCGGCTGTTCACCGTTGATCATTTGTTCAGCCCATTCCACTATTTCCACTTTCCGCTGTCTGCGATGCACATTAAAAATTCGGTCTCAATTGTTTCGCGAATTTCGCAGTGTTGTTCTTAGTTTTCTCGAACGTTCGGTTCACGTCATAGGCCATAGGCATAAAAATTAGGATTCATCAGCATTATGGACGAAATAAACGAAAATAGTGATATACAAAAAATCCACAAGTTTTCCCATGCCTCTGTTTTGCATATTGATAATCAACAAGCGGAGATTCCCAGATAGCAAGCGTGCGACGCACGTTACTCGCACTGCATGCGAGGCACGCCATGCGTGCCGAAACGCAGCGTTATCGCTCGCACTTCGTGCAGGCACATATGTGCGAGGCATATGAGTCGCATATCGTGATAGGTGAATTATTGAACAAAAATAATATGAATTATTGATACTGTAAAACTACTACGAATTTCAAACATTTTCCTAATATTAAAAAGATGTAAAATATAAATTTTAATTTTAGAAACATATTTGTATTTTTATTGGACCGACAATTTATAAATTACTAAAAAGAAACAAATTTTTGCAAGTTCGATATTAGACAACTATGTGTTTGTTATTTTCATTATTTAAACAGATTATTTTTAATTTATTTTACCCTGCTCATTTTATATTTACGGATCAGGGTTTTAATAAAAGCAGTTCCAAGTTACCGCCTGATCACGTGGCAAGAAACATCCATACAATATGGTGTTCCTTTCGGTTGCGGTGGTTAGGCTGGCTAGGTCGTTTATCGATTCTTTATTGAATGTTGACAATTTGCAGTCTTCTTTTTCGTGGGCACTTAAATATATTTCATAATTTATATGTACGTACAATTTATTTCGGAGTGCAAACGGTTTTCGTGTTCAGTTTATTTTATATTTCATTTGATATTTTGATACTTATATTTTGTAATGTATCGATTGGATCATTTTGACTCGCAATGTATTTTTTTGAGTGAAAAGAGAGAAATGATTTTTAAACATTGCTATATGTTTATCCAAACCTGTATAGCAAATAAGACAACACTTTATTTCATAATTGACACAAATCCAGTCAGAATTACGTGAAATTCTGAAAATATTGATTAAATAGTGACACATAACCTCAATTTCTGGTGCGGTAAACAAAACACCGCCGTAGATTGCACTTTTCAAAATCAAAATAAGTAGAAAATATACATTGAACATACTGAAAAATTTCCCTACTATGCATTCTCCTGATTATAGTAGAGAACGCGTAGTTTTCGAAATTATAAAGAGATTCAAGACAAAGTAGATGAATAATCTTTTGTTTTTTCCCATTCCTCCCGCAACAAAATTTTTGTTTCAAAACGTTTTCGGCCCGAAACTTTTTTTCTTCATCCTGTTACCTGCCTTTTATTCAACAATCTACATTTAAATATTGTACATATATATATACCGTCCGCAAGAACCTGCAACGTGTACTCGCACTGTACCAGCACAACGTGATATCCGCACGACGTGCGACGCACCTGTCACGCATATGAGGACGCATCTGCGTCATCGCTTGCGTGCACGCCGTGAGACAAAATCCGCACGCGTGCGACGCATGTGCGTCGCACTATGCGCGCATATTGCTATCTGGGTTGTGTCTCTTTCTGATATCGACGAATTAGTTCCACGAGACGCCAACGATTTTGATCGTAAAAAAAAATACAAATATTGGTTTGAAAGTGATGATTTCACTTCGGATTTCTCCTACGTTTATGTTCTTCGTCTATGAAGTAAGTACATTTAAATTCTTGTAAATATTCTTGTGTATGAAAAAAATGTAATTTGAATAAATTTCAATATAATGACTATATTTTAATTTATTTCTGTCAACCTGATATTTCGTATAAATACGTGTGTATACAAAATATAAGTTTGGGAAAAATAAAGTATATGTGATTGTATGTATCTTGGTTTTTGTGTACATAATAATAAGCACTAGCTTTTCAATTACACTCACTTGTTTTCCTGCGATTTTCTTATTAAAAAACTTTGGACGGAAAGGTTCATGGGAACCCAGAAAGGATTATTTAATATGACTTTTTATTTGCAAATTATAACTTCACTATAACCAATATTGGAATACAAAAGAAAACTTTTTAATGAAATCTTATAACGCTTTTGTAAAATTATGTTTCACCGTGCATCGTTGTTTTTGTGGAATTATAAATTTCTTACATTATTTATTATCATACAAAATGTTTCATGGTTAGGTTGGAATGACTTCAACCAAAAAGTGCTAATACCAAGAATGCTTTTCTTGATTTTGTATCTGGGATGTCCTATAACTGGTTTCCAATCAAAAACAAAATCTATACCGTGGCCATTATTCTAGAAATGAAGCAAGACTGTTTCTTACAAAATTTCTATGAATATACTCCCTTAATAATAAATTTTACATCGTTTTTTTGAAGAACATAATTTTTTTGGTTAAATTAATAATTTTTCATTTTTTTCATCTCTTTTTCACAATAATTAATTGTTAATAATTTCGAAATAAAAGCGTCTATTTAAAAAAAATATATCGAGCGATTTTGGACAGCTTAGTTAGAAAAAGAACTTGAATTGTATAATTTGTAAGTCGAAGCACTATATATGAAACATTTTTATTTTGAATTTTGAAGAATCAGGAAATTAAATAATTTTAGATCAAAATGTCGAAAATTGGATAAAGTCAAAATGTTAAAAATTAAATATTTTAAGATTTGAATTTTGGAAATTTGACCATTTAAAATTCAAAGGAATTGAAATTGTACTGTTTATTATTTAAAAATTAAAAACTTTTGAATTTGAATAATTTACCATTACAAGCGATTAAAATTGGACAATTTAAAATATTGAAAACTAAATTGTATCCTTCAAAGTCGAAGCTTTTGGAATTCTTAAATTTTAAATTGTCATTACATAACAAAATTATAACTTAACATTAAAGCTGCTTAGACAAATCTTTTTCAAATAAAAAAAATTAATTTAATTATTCTAAAAAAAACTTTTAAACTAAATAGTAATTTTAAATGGGAAACATTAAAAATGAAACATTAACAATGAAAAAATGTCTACTCCAGAACGCTGAAACTTAAACGAGTGCGAACTTCATTTAGAACTGAAAAAGACTTTAGTCAACATAAATTGTGATATTAAAGCTTCTTTATACACAAACCCTTTAAAATCTCAATTATTTTGAGTAAATTTAAATCGCTTAAAAATTAATAATTTTTCCCAATTCAACCATTTCAATTTAAATTGCAAAATTGAAAACTATGAAAATTTATGGTTCAATATGAAAAATCAGAACACTAAAATTGTAACCATTCAAAATTACCAAAATTATTCAATTATTGATTTATCAGTTTCAGATATTTTAATTTTTATCTTTTTTTATTTTAAACTAAATTTTTAATTTTTTAATATTGATATAAAGTAGTCTAATTACCCTATATTTTTAAATCTAGTTGCGTGGGGAGGGGGGGGGGCGTGCTGTAGTGTTCCAGTACGCAAAGAGGGAGGGAGAAAGGAAATAGGTAGGCGGGAAGGAGGATAGTGCTTCATTTAATATCGCTGGGACAGGTGTAGTCATGAACGAGATTGAAGAAGTATTTTTGACCGATACTCATTTATTAGTGTTGATACAGGCGTAATTTCTTTGCTAGACGGGAACGAGAGGCATCGCCGGAGTGAGGGGCGCGTACGCGATCCTTGGGGTAGGGAATCCCAATGATGTGTGTTTTTGGGCCTCGCGGGACGGTGCTTGGTCGGCTCGGTTGTGTTTTTCTTCTCTGGTAATCCAAAGGGGTTAATTCCTGTGGCAGGAACTGGGCCACGGGTCTATTAACCGCTGGTTGCAGCGCGTCCAGAATTAATCGCCTGGGAACGACTAATGGGCGATGAGGGGGACGTTGGGCCTGTTGCGCCAACAGTTCACGGGGTGGCAACGGCCGCCGCGTGGGAGTACTTCCGGCAGGGGTGCTCCGTCCTCGTTGAGTCAAGTAATGGCTTCGTCGCCTCTGTCTCTCCTCGACTGAGCGTTGCTGCGTGGGAGATGGCGTCACGGCGATGGGAAAACCGAGCCCTAAGCTGATAGTATCGGAAAGGGTTAAAGCGGGGCGCACACACATTTGCACAGCGCACAACGCATGGCGCACAAGGTTCTCGACCAATCACAGGGCTCCATTTCAATCGCTGTGATTTCCGCACAGCATAGCGCAGAACGCGTCGAAAAGTTCGGAACGTTGAACTTTAATGCAATCTGCAGCCGTCTTGTGCAATCTGCAGCCACTGGTAGCAGACGATTTTCAATTTTCCAACCTCAAATTTCTCGCGCGTCGCGTCTTGTGTTTTGCAAGTGTCACGCGTCGCATCGCTTATTTATAAAGTGTTACTACTTTTAAAAGTGGAAGTTATATAATAAATTGAAGTTTTGTGCTGGACTCTCTACAAATAACCTTTTGCTCCTCCGACGCCTTTTTAATGCCAATGCTGTGATACATATCTGATAAGCACAAAGAAAGAGTAACTCGTCTTCATCATCCATCGTGTCCATCGCTGAAAATATGATAAAAATGTAAAATGTAACAAAAACAATTTTTTGTCTACGAAAAGAGAAGTCGAAAACATTGGAATTTTGAATTAATTTCTCAATTAAAATGCACAAATTGAGTAAAAAGTTTTAAGTTAAAAGTTAAAAGAAACACCGTTACATGAACGTTATATAATGTTCTTCGATAACTCATATTATTTTACAATTAAGTGTAATAGTATAATAATTTAAAAAATTTCTCTACTTGAATGTGTCAAATTTTCAGGTTAAAACTTGAACCCAATATCGTTAAATAAACTTAAAACAGTGCTCTTTAATAAACTTGAAACAATACTGTTTCATAATCAAAGACAGACGAAGAAGTTATTTCAAATCAAATCACTTACTTTTATAAATATTAGATTAACTGTCCACGAAAAACATACTCTTTACAATCCTCACGTCAACACTTCACATTTTGAGGTTACAAGCGCTAGCCCGCAAGCCTGGTGCATAGGGAGTAGCTATGCGGATCCGTGTGCGTTGAAACTTATTCTCTTGTGCGTTGCGCCTTGTGCTTATTCACTGTGCAAATGTGTGTGCGCCCGCTTAAGTCTGCGGCCAAGGGCCTTTCGCCGGCTCGAGGGGTACCGGTCGCTTTAGCCAGGCTCGGTCCTGGCGGTGTTGCCGCGTGTGGCGAAGTTGCTGAAGCTGGAGGCGCTGTTGCCGGTAATTCTTCCTTCGGTGTCGGCACGTAGTCCAACGGAGGACCGTCCCCTGCAGGGGAAGTGACGTTGAAGTGAACGTTAACCCATTCAGCGGTGCGTGACGTCACGGGCTGCGGTACGTACGGGCTCGTGCGGGTGGTGACGTGAGGGGTGACGGCCTCTGGTCGCACTTGCGAGGTCGAAGCGGCCAGGGGGGGTGCTGAAGGGTCGAGTTCGACCAATTCTATTGCCTCTGCTGCCTTCCTTGCGCGAAACTTTTGTTGCCTGGCTGCACTTCTCCGGGCCCTTGACGGAGGATTCCTTCTAGTGGAGCGATCGATATACATCTACAAAAAAGTATATCGGTAGAGACATGTCGGATGTTTTCGCGGGGGGGGGGGGGGGGGGGTGTGAATATGTGCTGGGTTTCCAGCGCAAGAGGAGGTGGGAGTGGGTGGTGAATGTGTGCTGGGTTTCCAGCGCACGAGGAGGGTAGTGGGTGGTAAATATGAGCTGAGATTCCAGCGCACGAGGTGGTGGGAGTGGGTGGTGGATGTGTGCTGGAGTTCCAGCGCACGAGGATGGAGAGTGGGTGGCGAATGTGTGCTGGAGCTCCAGCGCAAAGGAGGGGAGAGTGGATGGCGGATATGTGCTGGGGTTCCAGCGCACGAGAAGGAGCGAGGGGGGGTGTGCTGGCGTTCCAGCGAACGAGGAGGTGGGAGTAGGTGATAAAGCGTGTTAGAGCGTTTATTTAGCGATGCACACTGGACTTAGTAGTACAAGACTGATTACTTACTGGCTATCGCAGGGCCTTTTTATAGCAAAGCACAGCGTGGGCGGAGGGGAAAGGCTTGATTTTTTTATCATGGTTTTTCCGAAAACTACTGCTCTGCGCAATTCTTCTGAGTGCCCGGGAGGGTACGTAGCGTGCTGTCCCTGTCACTCCTGTTAGAAACTCTCCTCTTCTCTGTCTACCCCTGTACCGTTAGAAAAGATAGAAGGGGTAGACAGAAGCGGAAAACTGACCTCTCTTTCAGGCCCTTTACTTTCTCTCGTTTTTCCTCGTTGCTTGTTGGGCTAAGTGGCGTTCTGTTCATAGGAGTGAGAGAGTGACGTTGTAGAGTGACAAGGACAGTTTCTTTTTGCTATAACTAGGCCCGTGCGTCTTAAACTATTCGGTTAAAACAAGTGTCTGATTGCGGGAATGAATTGGATATTAATCGCTCATAATTATTGGGCTGAAAGCGCGTATAACAATATCAAATCGTTTAATTTGTAACATTCCCTTCAGAATTATTATTCACTGCTGAAATTTTGTATTAAATATTTTGCAATTTAAAATGACTTATTTGTTTAAATCTTTAACTAAAAATGTGACAATTGTAAGATATTGCATTGAAAATTGAATATTGCAAAAAAATACATAACAAGATTGCTGTAACATGTCTATAATGTTTGAAATTGTACATTTTTCAGCTTCTAAATTCGAAATTGTATTATATTCACATCTCAAATTATTAAATCCAAATCTGCCGATCAAGGCTTTTAATTTGAAATTGTTAAATATTTAATAGCGAAATTATCCCAAAATTTGAAATATTTGAATTTGAAACAACAATATTCATGGACAATTTCAATGTTTGCCATGATTTTGTCAACAATTTTTTATTGTTTAAACAAATGTAACTTATTTAAAAAATTATTTATTCCCAAAAAATGTAAAAATAATCGTATTTTCTGATTCAATTGTAATAGTTTGTCATTGTTTGGAGTAGCGATCTTTTTAAAAAACATTATGTCATTATTTAAACAATTACTTATTGTTTATTCTCAACATTTCTAAGAACTTCTATGCTACTTCCTGTTAAATAATTATATAATTTTGATACATATCTTTCAATGTTTAATAAATTTCTATTTGTTTAAACAATTTTGATTTGCTTGAGCAGTTTTTTCTGATAACTTTAAAAAAATGAAATAAAATACATATAATTATTTTTCTGACTTTATAGTGTATAGCAAGAATATATCAACCTTTTTTTTCAATTGTTTAAACAAATATAATTTGTTTAAACAATTTTTTTCCAACAATATTTTTTAAATCGTATTTTCTGAATTAAACATGATATTGAATGATTTTTAATAATGTTTAAACAAATAGAAATTTATTAAACATTGAAAGGAATGTATTACCATTATATAATTATTTAACAAAAAGTAGCATAGGATACCAATTTGAGAAAAAACTGGACATCTCTGGGTCAATTTTTAGAAATTTTGAGAATAAACAATAAGTAATTGTTTGAATAACTACCTGATTTGAAAAAAATGACTACTCCAAACAATGACAAAATATTACATTTCAATCAGAAAATACGATTATTTTTATATATTTTTTTGGAAAAAAAATTGGTTGAATAAGTTACATTTGTTTAAACAATTAAAAATTGTTTAAAAAGTCATGGGAAATATTCAAATTTTCCGTAAGTAATTATTTTTATGAAAAAGTGGACGGAAATTGCTAAATAGTAACAATAATACGTAAAAATGTAGTTTTTTGATTTTGGGGTCATATTTGGGGCGCTGTGGGGGACGGGGGTAAGGGTGGGTTAAAAATAAAAGTTATTAGTATGCTTTTATTTCATAGGTACTCCTCTTCAATCCCTGAAAAGTTTGGCACGTTTCGATTAAGCCCTGAAGTATGAGTTCAAATTTTCGAAAATCCGAAATTTCCCCATGTTATTTAAATGGGATTTTGAAGTGCCCAGTAGTAGGGCTAGGGGCTGCTGGGCCACCTACCAACAGATGGTGCCACCGTCGCTTGTTACCGACACCAACAGATGGCGCCACCGACTAAGGGAGGGTTATGTTCCGTGCTAAGTGACCGACACCAACAGATGGCGCCACTGACAAAGGGAGGGTTCATTTTCGTGCTAAGTTACCTGCAGTCGGTAAAAATTGAGGTTGGTTCTGTTCTGTTCTAAGTGATCATTGATCGGTAAAACAGTTTCTTAACATCAGTCAGTAAAACAGGTAAGTCGATAAATTTTTATATTATTTTACCATCAGTCAGTAAGGCAGGGATCTACATTACCATCAGTCTGTAAAACAGGTAAGTTGGTAACTTTTTATATTATCATTTAACAGTTTCTTAACATCAGTCGCTAATACAGGTAAGTCGGTAACTTTTTATATTATCATTTACCACCGGTTGGTAAGGTAGGGATCTACATTACCATCAATCGGTAAAACAGGTAAGTCGGTACCGTTTTATAGCATAATTTTACCATCGGTTGGTAAGGTAGGGATCTACATTACCATCGGCCGGTAAACAGTTAGTCGGCAACTTTTTATATAATCATTTCACCATCGGTCGGTATTTAGGGATCTACATTACCATCAGTCGGCAGAACAGGTAAGTAGGTACCGTTTCATATCATCATTTTAACATGGGTCGGTAAGGTAGGGACTCACGTTATCATCAGTCGGTAAGACAGGGAGGCCGGTAACTTTTTATATTATCATTTTACCATAGGTCGGTAAAACAGGGATCGTCGATAATGCACATCTCCAGCCACAGATTGAGCCTCAGTTGCTATATAAGGAGCCTTCCTCACCAATCGGGTGTAAATAACTGATGACGTCATTCAATATTTTCATTCAACACTGATATCAATGTATCAACTGTCGGTAATGCATTTATCGGACATTGAATTGATTCTCAGTCTGCCCGTACCTTACCGACATACTGTGTGTCGCCCCCAGTGTGTCCTGCGTGCGCTGGTATCCTCTCCACGTCCACGTGTGTTCCACATGATTCGCGTGTACGTTCGGTTTGCGCTGGGATTTCCCTGACCAAGCACAGTCGGGAGTGGGATAGTGATGAGTGAGTGGGGATCGGAGGATATAAAGCGTGTCAGCACAGTCGACTGGCATCATTTGTTTCAGGTCGACAGCAGCAGCAGCAGGAGCAGGAGCAGTAGCAGCAGCAGCAGCAGCAGCAGTAGCAGCAACAGCAGAAGCAGTAGAAGAAGATGGCAGAGTCAAAGGATGGTCCTCCTGCTTCTCCACCCTACCTTTTGTTCGACGAGGAAGTAGAGGATATTATGAGAGAAATCGTTGGTGATGATTCAAATGAGGTGGGTTCTGGCATTTTATCTATAAATAGTTACTACTTGTTGTTATAGAAAACTAATGAAATATATTGATTACAGAGGGCTCGATGGAAGCTACTAATTTCATCATCTCCTTCATCATGGTCATCTTCATCGGAGGAGCTGGTGATAGATTTCAACACATGATCGCCAATACACTTCTCAGAGTTTGAGTGGCCTTCAACACCATCGCCAGTCCCATGGCCACAGGGGTCACTGCCACAACCATCGTCCTCGTATTAGCAGCAGGTTTTAGACTCACCACCACCAACACCACCAGCAACAACGCCACCACCACCATCATCATCAACACCACCACCACCAGCTGAAGTGAGAGGACAACAACGTAGTCACCGTCATCCTCGGCGTTGTCATCGCCACCCTCCCTACTGCATACATCATCGTCATATTTAATTTAAAAAAAATCTGTCATTTTATAATAAAAAAACAGCAAGATTTTGCATTTTGTATCGAAATAAGAAGATAAACTAGCTGTGAATTCGATCTCGAGTGTTTCCACTTTGTTTGTATTTATAATTATACGGTGCTCATTTCACGAGCACTTTGCTTCCCGTTAGCAAATATATTTGCTTCCTCATAGAGGAAGCATTAGTTATTTTTTTCAATAATAGACAAACCAAAGTCTTCATTTTGCTCAATATAAAAATAGAAATTTACCAAAAATGAAAAATTACAAAATAATACAAAAAATGTTTTAAATACAAAGACAAATCAGACAAATCAAATCTTGCGTTTGAAATAATAATTTTTTGAGCTGGAAAAGGGAAAGGAAAAGTTCTGTCGCACCCTATCCCTTTTCCAGCTTTATGATTTCTTCACGAATATTGTCATAATATTACTCTATTTGAAAATTTATTATCAAAAAGTCTTTTCTATTCATGCATCAACTTCAAATTATGTCGATAAAAAAAGTTTTTCTGTTTGTAATTGACGATTCAGATATTATAAATGAGCAGAACTTCCCTAATCTTCAATAACATTTATTAATATTATAGGTCAATCGATTTGACTAGAATCAACACACCTTTTCTGTTTTTGCATCAACTTCAAATTATGCTAATGAAAAAAGTTTTACTATAAAAAACCGATTTTCAAAATATATAAATTACCATAACTTCCCTACTCTTTGATAAAATGCATTATTATTATAGGTCAATCGATTCGTTTCGAACCAAGGAATCTTTTGTATCCTTGCATCAACTCTGAATTATGCTAGTGAAAAAAGTTTTACTATAAAAACCCGATTTTCAAAATATATAAATTACCATAACTTCTCTACTCTTTGATAAAATGCATTATTATTATAGGTCAATCGATTCGTTTCGAACCAAGGAATCTTTTATATTCTTGCATCAACTCCGAATTATGCGAATGAAAAAAGTTTTACTAGAAAAACCCGATTTTTAAAATATTATTGAGTGCTAGAAAAAAATGCAATGAATATTTTTAGAAATCCGTCGGTCAGTTTCAAGATATTAGTGAGTTTTCTAGTTATCGTGTTCACACAAAAAGCGTGACATCCACAGATCCACACATCCGCACACACACACACACATCCGGACAATTGCTTAGAACATTTTATTAGACATTTTTAAATCAGGGAGGGTTTAATTAAATGAATTTAAAAATTTTGAAAAATGTTATCATTACAAAGCTTCCTCTATGAGGAAGCAAAAATATGTTTGTATATGAATTTCATTATATAATCGATATAAATTTGACAATTGTGTTCTTCTATTTCAGTTATTTTGTTCAAAGTTTTTTCTGTTTCAGGTTTTTTCTGTTTCAGGTTTTTTTTCTGTTTCAGGTTTTTTTTTGTTTCAGGCTTTTTCTGTTTCAGGTTTTTTCTGTTTCAGGTTTTTTCCTGTTTCAGGTTTTTTTCTGTTTCAGGTTTTTTCTGTGTCAGGTTCTTTCTGTTTCAGGTTTTTTCTGTTTCAGGATTTTTCCTGTTTCCAGATTTGGAGTGGATTTTCATACTGAATTGTAAAAACTAGATTAACATTTTTGTTTGCTGAATAAATATTTTTGAATGGATTATTTACTCTATTTACTCATGATTTCCCTCTCCTATTAATTTTAAGATAGATTGTTCAAGTTAACCTTAGTTTATAGTTAGAGGTGCGCATGCGCAGTTTGATTCTTATCGAAATAATCTATATGGAAATAAAGGTGGGATATAGTGCGGTGAAAAATATAATAATACGTATGCGCATGCGCAGTTTGATTCACAGCTTCTTGCTTAGAGTGAAGGTGAGGTGGTTGAATTCCCTAATAATATATATATATATATATATATATATATATATATATTTATATATATATATATATATATATATATATAGTTAAAAGTTTGTCATAAGGACAACCGCAGGATTTCAGGTGTATATATATATACACATATATATATATATATATATATATATATATATACGCGCATGCGCAGTTTTATTCTCAACAGAATATTCAAGAACTCAACTTCTTGATGCAGTTGAGGTGGGGAGACCCTCACAGATAAAATATTACGCATGCGCAGTTTGATCCACAGCTTCATGGTCAGAGTGGAGGTGGGCAAGTGAATCCCCCAATAATATATATACGTGCATGCGCAGTTTGAATCTCAACAAAATATTCTAGATGGAGGTGGGTGGTGAGGGGGTTCCTACTGATGGAAAATTACGCATGCGCAGTTCGATTCACAGCTTCTTGGTCAGCGTGAAGGTGGGGTGGGGTGACAATGCGACGGGAATCCCCTATTTGAATGTCGCGCATGCGCAGAGTGTGAATTTCTGGCTATAAAAGCGCGTCTCCGAAGCAATTTTTTCATTCAGCAACCAGACGACCTTTCTGATGGTAATAAGCAGCAGCAGCAGCAGCAGCGACCAGCTTCAAAAATGCCTGGAAAACGAAAGACCTGCAAGCAGCAGCAGCAGCAGAGACCAGCAAAGCAGAGTCGAACCATCTCCCTGGATGAATGTGAGTTACTCGTCGTCATGACAGAAGAACCATTAGCTATACTTCCAGATTTACCAGATGGCGACTCCAAGACTGAATACATTCACCGCATGGTAAGACAATGCAATGCCGATATAGATACCTTAACATCTAAACTGAAGAAGCTTTCCTGGACATCTGAGAAGCAAAGATCCCTTCACATAATTAATCGAGTCATCAGTCTGAGCGCCATTTTCCAGCCAAATTTGAGAAGCGGCGGTTCTATACATGGAGCAGCAGACGAAGAAGACGATATCACCAACCGACTTCACTGGGCCGATTCCGAGAAAGCATTCCAATGTCGACTACAAACTAATGTAATAACAAACTTTGTACATATACAGGGTGTCCCAGACTCAAGTGTCCGGACTTATATAGCCGTATAAAAATGAAAAAAATAAATAGAAATAAAATAAGTTGAAGTTTTAGTTTTTTAGTTATAAAACATTCAAGCTGGACCAATCAGAAGCGCCGTATAAACAGCCGTGTGTGCGTCAACGGGATTCCAACGTAGTGTTCTCCCGTCGCTAACCCCACCTCTGCGCTCACTTCCATAATACTGCGTTGAAATCTGGTTCACGGACACACGGCTGTTTATACGGCGCTCCTGATTGGTCCAGCTTAAATGTTTTATAACTAAAAAACTAAAACTACCGAAACCTTATAAAAATATCATTGAGTTCACCAACTATAGAAATAAGAAGAAGGTACCGTTTGTCGTGTATGCCGATTGCGAGTGTCTGTTGCTTCCTGTTGAAGAATCTCAGGAGAAGATAAATAACACTGAGATCTTTCAAAAGCATCAGATACTCAGCAAAGGCTATTGCATAAAATGTAGTTATGATGATGCACTTTCAAACTATAAGGCAAGCCCGGTAGATGAAGCTGATCCTGCCAAATGGTTTGCACACGAATTGCAACAATTGGCAGAAGATGCTGAAACAGTATTCATGTGCCCCATACCTATGGAGAACTTGACTACTGAGCAGAAGGCTGCCTTTAGGGAAGCTATTACCTGTCACATTTGTGAACAGAGTATAGCACCCGGCCAAAAGAAAGTGCGTGACCATTCACATTTAACTGGCAAATACAGAGGGCCTGCTCATGAAGATTGTAATCTAAATTACAAAAATTCTTGAATCATTCCCTTTGTGTTCCATAATTTGAGTGAGTATGATGCTTATTTCATTATTCACAAAGTAGCCACTGAGTTTGAAGGTCGAATTGATCTACTCCCTCTAAGTAAAGAAAGGTATATTAGCTTTACGACAAATCTTAGAGAGAGTGAGATCAAATTCCGCTTTATGACTTCTTCGCTAGATAAATTAGCATCATACCTTGATGAATACAAAATAGTAGGTAGAGTCTTTTCAAATTTAAGTGCTGAAAAAATCAAATTGCTAACGCGGAAAGGAGTTTTTCCTTATGAGTACTTTGACTCTAGGGAAAAGCTCAAAGAATCGCAACCACCGCCTAAAGAAAAATTTTATAGCACATTAAATGACCCTACAATTTCCGATGAAGATTATGAGCATGCGCAACGGGTATGGTCTGAATTCAATTTCAAAAATCTTGGCGATTATGTGTATCTGTACATGAAAACGGATGTGTTACTACTTGCAGATATCTTTGAAAACTTCCGTGATCAGTGTCTGAAAGCATATAGCCTTGATCCAGCACATTATTATACAACTCCTGGTTTGACCTGGGATGCCATGTTAAAATATACTAGAGTAAAGCTTGAACTCCTCACTGACATTGATAAAGTCCTTTTTATTGAGTTAGGTATAAGGGGTGGAGTTAGTCAATGCTTCAACCGCTATGCCAAAGCCAACAATCCCTATATGGAAGTTTACAATGACAATGATGAGATCAGCTATATAGTATATTTTGACGCCAACAACCTCTATAGTTGGGCAATGGCAGAAGCGCTTCCATTTAGTGGTTTCGAGTGGATATCAAATGTTGACAATAGCAGCCATCAAATATAAAAAAAACTCTAATTGTAATGTATAATTTAAGAAAAAACTTTATTACTCTTCGACGTTTCGACCATGGTTGTTGGTCTTCTTCAGGAAGGAATAATCAAATTGTCTGTTAAAAAGTCGTATCATAATCACAATGCACAATCAAAATTCAGTGTCTTATCTGTCGTTCTGCAGTTCAACTACATGTTTGTCTCATTGTTTTTAAGATGTAAAACCACGTTAATAATTGGAGTTCTCATTATTTTTTGAGGCTCCAACAAGTATCTTCAATTTTTTTTAATAATGTACATTAATTGACCTACGAATGTTTGACTATTTTTTTAAAAAATGTGCATTAATTGACCTCCGAATTGATTGACTAAATTGTGATTATGATACGACTTTTTAACAGACAATTTGATTATTCCTTCCTGAAGAAGACCAACAACCATGGTCGAACCGTCGAAGAGTAATAAAGTTTTTTCTTAAATTATACATTACAATTGGAGTTTTTTTTTTATATTTGATGGCTGCTTAGACCGAAGAAAATTTCCACATCTATATATTTACACAGCCGAAGAAAGTTTGAGATTCAATTCTCATTGGTATTGTTTGCGTTGACAATAGCTTCAACTGTAATGTTCCCGATGATGCCCCTGTTGGCTATATGCTTGAAGTAGATTTGGTTTACCCCGAAGAACTTCATGATACTCATAGTGATTTACCTTTTTGCCCTGAACACTCGAAACCACCGGGGTCAAGGCAGGAGAAACTTCTAACTACCCTCCTACCGAAACGAAAGCACATTCTCCATTACCGTCAATTAAAACAAGCTTTAGCAAACGGTCTTCAGCTTGTTAAAATCCATCGCGTTCTTAAATTCAATCAAGCTCCATGGTTAAAATCATACATAGATTTCAACACTAAAAAGAGAGCTGCAGCTAAAAATGAGTTTGAGAAAAACCTGTTCAAACTCATGAACAATGCTGTGTATGGTAAGACAATGGAGAATGTGCGTAAACATGTAGATGTTAAACTCGTGACAAAGTGGGAGGGTAGGTATGGAGCAGAAGCCCTCATATCTAGACCTAATTTCCACAGCCGAGCAATCTTCCATGAAGATCTAGTGGCTGTGGAACTTAGGAAGACTGAGGTTTCGATGAACAAACCCATCTATGTTGGGCTTAGTGTGCTGGACATTTCGAAAACCTTGATCTATGACTTCCATTATGGCTATATGCTTAACAAATACGGTAAAAAATGTAAACTGCTATACACAGACACTGATAGCTTAGTTTATGAAGTTAAATGTCCTGATATTTACATGGATATGAAACAAGATATCAACAAGTTTGACACATCCGATTATCCTGTAAAGAATGTTTACGGTATGCCTCAAGTCAACAGAAAAGTTCTAGGCCTCATGAAAGATGAGTGCAGTGGGCAGGTCATTACTGAATTTGTTGGCTTGAGGAGTAAGATGTACAGCATCCGCGTAAATGGCCAAGATTTTGTAAAGAAAGCCAACGGTATAAAATCAGGTGTTGTAAGGAAATCTATCAACTTTGATGACTACGTTGATTGCTTGACAAATGCTGCGATTCAAACTAGAATGCAGTATATCATTAGATAACGTCTTTATCAAGTTGATACGGTCAAACAGTCAAAAGTGGCCAAGCACCTTCGATGACAAACGGTATCTTTTACCTGAAAGCACCGATACGCTAGCTTGGGGCCATTATAAAGTTAAGGATAATGATACCGATGTAAACAGCCTATAAATCGACAGACATATTGTACATAGTTTATAAGTCGATGAAAAACATTGTCGGGATTGATCATGATTGAAAAAACATGAATAAATGAGAGATTTTTTATATACATTTCAAATGTTTTTATTTAATAAAACCTTACATCTGATTACATACATAAGTTTGTTAAGGGTGTTGGTTAACTCTGACTTGGAATTTTTTTTCTATAGGCACGGCACTGACTCCATGTATAATTTTTCCCAAGTATTTGAGAGCGAAAGAAAGAAAACTTGTCAAATATCCGGGGTTTTGCGAGATCCTCGGATCAACGAAGTTTATAGGAATGAAGCCTTTTGCTGAGGGAATAACTATTTTTGCGGAAATGATTAATTTTTCGAAAGGGAGAAATCTGCGGATAGCAGAAGACAGAATTTGAACGGCGAGAACCGTTCGCAAATTTATTTTTTTACTCACAATTCTGACATCAGAGAAGTATTTTCAGAGGCTAACTGATTTTCGAAGACCCAAATGTTGATGATGGCGAACCTAAATTTCGCGAAATACGTCGC
>CAKNXH010051605.1:0-24174 GCA_932178445.1 Andricus quercusramuli | reverse complement strand
CAAGCTGCAGACGAAGATGAAACGACATTAAGACCAACCGCAGAAAGTAGGCACCTTCTTGAAGATGATGGCAATTTCAGTACAAGGAGGAACATCAACATGCAAGTTCCTCTTAAGCCCCAAGATCTGGCTGAAATGGATGCCTCCCTTCGTGGAGATATCTCGCAAGAGTCCGACCTCTGGACCATCAATTGCTCAGTTTATGGTGCTGCGAGAGCTTTGGCTGATTCAAATCGAAGGCTCAAACCGACGATGGATCAAAAGACAAGAAGACGCTTGCATCAACTGAACAAGAAAATTGGATGGGCAAGACAGAATGCGTCCCGTGTTCAATGTGTGATTGACTACATAACATCTGGTAGACCGTTCACGGAAAGGGTTCGAAAGTTCGCCCAAGAACTAAGGACCTTGAATCACACACTAAACAAGTCAAAGCTGCTGACAATCAAGCAGCATATTGTTGACAAAATAAGGCTGTTATCTGACGCAAGGAGGAGGATACAGAAGAGGGAGAGATGGATCAGGGAGAATCAACAGTTTCTCGCTGACCCATCGCGCCTCTTCAGTGATCCCCCTGTTTTTGTAAAAAATCCATCCAAGCCCAAGGAGGTAGAGACTTTTTGGAGAGAGGTGTACAAGATCCCGAAAACACTAGAGTTGAAGGAAGATACTGACAATATCATCCGCTTCAAGGAGTTTTGCGACAGCCTCATAAAATCTGAGGAGGAGTGCCCATCAGTCACTGCCGAAGAGGTGAAAAAAGCACTTAGAGGCACGAAGAACTTTTCCGGTGCTGGACCAGATTGTATCAAGAACTTTTGGTGGAAGAAGTTTACTTCTACACACGAACATTTGGCCCGCATATTCACCTCATATTTAAAGTCGGAGATGCCCATTCCGCAGTGGCTAGTGTTAGGACGCACTATACGCCTACCGAAAAAAGGCGACTTGTCCAAACCAGAGAATTACAGGCCAATCACTTGTTTGAACACACTGTATAAGATCTTTACAGCTGTCCTAAACAACAGGATTGTTCGACGAATTGAGCCTGTATGGCGAGAGATGTACGAACAACGTGGCTCGAAAAAAGGTGTAGCAGGCTGTCGAGAGAACCTGCTGATTGACAGGTGTGTCTGTAAAGACGCTACAGTCCATCAGCGCGTCCTGTCAATGGCCTGGATTGACTACCGGAAAGCTTTTGATTCAACCTCTCATAGACTTATCATCTGTCTGTTGGAAAGCTTGAAGGTACATCCACACATAGTGAGATGCATAGAGAGATTGATGCCTCTTTGGAAAACTAGATTTACCATCTCATCTAGGAATTATCGTCTGACGACGAACAATGTCACCTTCCAGAGGGGCGTCTTTCAAGGGGATAGTATGAGCCCTTTGCTTTTTGCATCACACTTTTGCCTCTATCTCTCGCACTACGAAATTCTCCTGGATACCTCTGTGGCGACACTAATCAGCGTGAGCATAAGGTCACTCATGTATTCTATAAGGATGACCTGAAGATCTATGCCGCTGGTAAAAGCAAACTTCAAACTGCTTTAAATATCGTCAAGAACTACACAGGAGAGATTGGGATGGACTTTGGTTTGGACAAGTGTGCCAAAATTCATTTGAAGAAAGTAAAGATTACTGGCGTTCCCAAGGACCCTGAGCTTGTGGATATAAGTGTTATTAGACACCTTAACACTGGAGAGACCTTTACATACCTGGGCGTGCCTCAAAGCCGCATTCAGGACGTAACATCAGTGAAGGAGTCTCTCCGAAGCAGATACAAGCATCTTCTTCGACAGATTTGGTCTTCCAATCTGTCGGCGTTGAACAAGGTATCTGCGACTAACATGCTTGCCGTCCCGGTTCTACTCTACTCGTTTGGGGTGGTTCAATGGACGAACAACGAGCTTAAGGCCCTTGATGTCACCACGCGTAAGATCATGCATATGCATAAAAGCTTGCATATCAATTCGTCAGTTCCGCGATTATACATTTCACGCCAGAAAGGCGGACGCGGACTTCTGAATCTCCAGTGTCTTCATAACCGAATTGTTTTAAGTACAGCTTACATCGTTGCGAATGGCAGAGATCCTCTTCTAAAGATGGTCAGAAACCACGAGATGATTGGCGAAGGGGCGTTCCTTTACAAAGCCGCGGAGCAAGCTGCCGAGACCCTTGGCCTGAATTTTAACATCAGAAGTGAGGAAAGTGCATTACTCCATCTAGATGCTTCACGTCTAAAAGCCGAAGTAAAGAAAGCAGAGGTTGGAAAATTTCACCAAGAGCTACTCGACAAGCAAATGCACGGAAACTTTCACAGAAATATAGAAAAACAGTCCTTGTCGAAGGAGCAAACTTTTGCTTTCCTCAAATCATCAGGGCTCAATTCAGGTACAAAGGGCTTTATTTTCGCATGCCAGGACGGTGTAATCTCCACCTTAGCATACCGCGCCCGCATTTTATGTCAAGAAGTTCCCAGTGATAGGTGCAGAGCGTGTCATGCACACGCTGAGTACCTAGAACACATACTATCGGGGTGTCCGACCCACGCAGGAACAACGTATATCTATAGACATAATGCGGCCCTAAGAGTACTTTATTACCACCTTTGTCGCTCTTACAGTGTTGGTCGCGACCCTGCCCTGCCGAACGCTCCAAGGGAAATAGAGTCAATTGTCTGAAACGAGAAGTGCCAGATTTTCTGGAACTACGATTTTCGGGCAGCAGTCTCCGTTGCGCACTCGAGGCCTGACATTGTTCTCCAAGACTTCGAGAAACGAACTATATTCGTGATCGAATTCTCGGCTCCATCCGAATACAACATCACTGCAAAGGAGAAAGAAAAAGAGGAGAGATATCAAGACCTTAAAAGAGAGCTGCGTCGACTGTACCCAAAATATTCGGTACGAGTAATTGTCCTTGTGATAGGTGCTCTCGGAGGTGTGAAATTATCGCTGGTTCGTAACCTTAAAGCCATACCCGCGTGCCAAACATATGCCAAGGCTCTTGCGAGATGGATGCAGAAAGCTGTCATGCTGGGGTCGCTTCGTGTCCTGAAGACACACGAGTGTTTCGCCGGCCTGTCGTTGTGATTTCGTCGTGCCCTGTGACCACCCATCTCACGGATGTGAGACGTGGCCATAGGTGTATTTTACCGCGGTTCTACTGGGGGCCATTGACATTTTTTCCAGATGGCAGTTGCTCTTAGTGGTACCCTGCGGTGGTTGTTTAACTTTTTTTTTAATTATATAATAACAAAAAAGTGGCTAATATTTACACAAAAAAGGCCTGTGATGTAAATAGTAACACTTACATTTTCAAAAATGTCGATTTAAATACACATTTATTTTATCGACTAATGAATTACCGAAATTTTGATGAGAAATTTTGTTTAAAAAAAGCAAAGTTACAGAAAAATGTTACATTTATGTACATTATAGAATAGAGAAAACTAAAATTCTACAAGGTAAAACTGTATTGAATCCAATCAGACGTATTCGACAGTCTTTATACGGCAAAAGTAACTTTATTGGGATATAATGAACAAATCTTGTGTTTTTACAACCACTAAAAAATAACCATTTTTAGCACTTCAATATAGCCTTATTAAAAACGTTGTGTTAAGCTTTCCTTTAAATTAAAACTTGCTATCGTAAGCTTTATTAATCATCAGATTTTTTATAGTTGTAGCCCTTCTTGAAACGTTTTATACTGAAGTATGTATGTGGCGAAAATGTCGACACATGTAACCTGATATGCATCGCATGTCGTTCCGACACTCTGCCCTTACAATGCAACCGCATATGCGATGCACGTGGTGTCGACACGCGCGTGCCGGGAAACAGCCCTTGCATATTTGACCTTTATCACAATTCTTGTTTCTCATTCTCAATTTCGGAAGAAAATATATACAGAAATGAAAGTTCGAAAAATGTACTGCCCAGGAAATAAGTTTCAAAGTTATTGTAGAAATTTTCATTTGCAAGAAATACATTTAAACATTTAGAAATACATTATGAAATACATTTGTAACAAAAAGCTTCATTTTATCCATATAACTTCAAACTTTAAATTTAAGAAATATTATTCAAAGTTTAAAATAACAATTAGGGACAATTTTCATCTTGAATATCGTAAAAGTCTTATTCCCTTTTTTTTTACAAATTAACCGTAAAGAAAATGATTATGAGATTCAATAAGTCAATTAAGAGGAAGATAATACAAGCACAAATACGACATTTTAGAGAGAGAAATGAGACACAACAAGATAATATCACGCTCGAATAATATGTATATTGCTTCCTCATAGAGGAAGCTTTGTAATTGTGACATTTTTCAAAATTTTTAAATTCATTTAATTAAACCCTCCCTGATTTAAAAATGTCTAATACAATGTTCTAAGCAATTGTCCGGATGTGTGTGTGTGTGTGGATGTGTGGATGTCACGCTTTTTTATGAACACGATAACTAGAAAACGGTTGCAGATAAATTGATGAAATCTGGAGAGCTCATTTTCCTCACTAATATCTTGAAACTGACCGAAGGATTTCTAAAAATATTTATTGCATTTTTTTCTAGCACTCAATAATATTTTAAAAATCGGTTTTTTATAGTAAAACTTTTTTCATTCGCATAATTCAAAGTTGATGCAAGAATATAAAAGATACCTTGGTTTGGGACGAATCGATTGACCTATAATATTAATACATTTTATTGAAGTGTAGGGAAGTTATGGTAATTTATATATTTTAAAAATCGGTTTTTTATAGTAAAACTTTTTTCACTAGCATAATTCAGAGTTGATGCAAGGATATAAAAGTTTCCTTGGTTCGAAACGAATCGATTGACCTGTAATAATAACGCATTTTATCAAAGAGTAGGGAAGTTATGGTAATTTATATATTTTGAAAATCGGTTTTTTATAGTAAAACTTTTTTCATCAACATAATTTAAAGTTGATGCAAAAACAGAAAAGGTGTGTTGATTCGAGTCGAATCGATTGACCTGTAATATTAATAAATGTTATTGAAGAGTAAGGAAGCTATGGTAATGCATAATATTTTCAAATACGGTTTTTTATAGTGAAACTTTTTTCCTTAGCATAATTCAAAGTTGATGCAAGAATGTAAAAGATTCTTTGGTTTGGGACGAATCGACTGACCTATAACATCAATACAGTTTATTGAAGAATGAGGAAGTTATGGTAATTTATACATTTTAAAAATCGGTTTTTTATAGTAAAACTTTTTTCACTAGCACAATTCAGAGTTGAAGCAAGAATATAAAAGATTCCTTGGTTCGAAACGAATCGATTGACTAATAATATCAATGCATTTTATCAAATTGTAGGGAATTTATGGTAATTTATACATTTTAAAAATCGGTTTTTTATAGTAAAACTTTTTTCACTAGCACAATTCAGAGTTGATGCAAGAATATAAAAGATTCCTTGGTTCGAAACGAATCGATTGACTGATAATATCAATGCATTTTATCAAATTGTAGGGAAGTTATGGTTATTTATATATTTTGAAAATCGTTTTTTTCTAGTAAAACTTTTTTCATTAACATAATTCAAAGTTGATGCAAGAACAGAAAAGATGTGTTGATTCGAGACGAATCGATTGACCTATAATATTAATACATTCAATTGAAGAGTATGGAAATTGTGAAATTGCATAATATTTGAAAACACGGTTTTTCATAGTAAAACTTTTTTCAGTAACATAATTCAAAATTGATGCAAGAACGGAAAAAATTTCTTGATTCGAGGCAAATCGATTGATCTATAATAATAATAATACACTTTATTGAAGATTAGGGAAGTTCTGCTCATTTATAATATCTGAATCATCAGTTTCAAACAGAAAAACTTTTCTCATCGACATAATTTAAAGTTGATGCATGAATAGAAAAGACTTTTTGATTATAAATGTTCAAATAGAGTAATATTATGACAATTTTTGTGAAGAAATCATAAAGCTGGGAAAGGGATAGGGTGCGTCAGAACTTTTCCTTTCCCTTTTCCAGCTCAAAAAATTATTATTTCGAACGCAAGATTTAATTTGTCTGATTTGTCTTTGTATTTAAAATATTTGTTGTATTATTTTGTAATTTTTCATTTTTCGTAAATTTCTATTTTTAAATTGAGCAAAATGAAGACTTTGGTTTGTCTATTATTGAAAAAAATAACTAATGCTTCCTCTATGAGGAAGCAAATCTATTTGCTAACGGGAAGCAAAGTGCTCGTGAAATGAGCACCATATAATTATAAATACAAACAAAGTGGAAACACTGGAGATCGAATTCACAGCTAGATTAAAATAGGTAATCGTAGTTTTCGAAATAAATTATGACGCCAACGTTTAAAAACGAGATGAAGTATAAAATTTCGAGATCAGATTGGGCGAAATTCATTTACCCTTTAAATTCTTCAAATTATTCGTTTCGCCCAATTAAAATAAAAAAAAAGGTTCACACACACACAAATTCAAATTAGAAGAGTCATCGACATTATTAACAAAAATAAGTATGTTCGATATGAATGCATGAGATGGATGGATAATATCAAAACTGATCGAAAAACATAGATTTAAAATATGGCTAATTAGAACCTAGCGTTTCTACTTATCGCTTGTCGAGTCGCGTCGATGATGAAGAGATTACGGAGATCATCATAAAACGGGAAAGTATCAGCGTCTAGATTTCAGCAAATGATTTCATCTGGTATTGACATTTGTCCATGGATTGAAGATTGCATAAAGTTGATTGATGTTCAAATATAACAAGGTTTCGATGTATTAAGCTTCCTTCCAATTTTACCAAGCATCTAGCGTCGATAGTCGTAACAGTCATTTTTCATCGTCACATTATATTATAAATAAACCACGCTGAAACACACACAAAATTCGAAATTTCCTAGTCGTAACTTCACTCAAAAGGAACCATAACTGACACAAAAAAAAACATTTTCAAAATAACAATAAATACCTCGCTTAGATGAATACATTGCTCCGCACAAACGTGGTTAACAGAGAATTAATTAAATGCTTAGATTTATGTATTAGCAGTCAAACGAAATAAAGTTTAATGATCACATTATTTAGTGAATGTCGCTCGAAGCAGTAATTTCCCACTCTTTATAATCACCTTTCGCGACCCACCAATCGTCTGGATTACATAAGAGCACGTGACAATTCGTTTGCCGCTTTTCCAGAAATTCGAGCGCGAATTGCTGCCAGCCAATCTCTCATCAGAAATAAAATCATTCTATACATAAAATTTCCTGCGCGCTAAAATATAAATCAGTCACGTCACACATTAAAACATTATTACCAGCGTTATTATGCTCAGCCGGCCGGGAGGAAACACAAACACGTGTGGTGAAAAAATTACACAAAAGCGATGCTGACGTGATTTGCAAATTCCACGCCAAGCACACTTAACCTCTTTGTCGACTGCCAGCGCTCGCCATGTTTGATCGAATGATCGCGCGTGCGCTGACAAAGCGGGAAATACTGCTCGCACACAACACGTGCACTGTGAGAGCACATATGGTAGCACGCTGTGAAGCACATCGTGCACATCGATTGTGCTCACCTTGAGTGAACACTGATCACCCTCAGCTCGTGCATACACCGTACTTGCGTTCTTGGCGACACATCGTGTTCGCACATCGCGACAACTTAAAGCACTATTTTGGAAATTCCAGGTATGCATGTGGGATTTGGGTGTAAAAATAAAGAAGCAAATCGCTTTCTAAATAACAAAAATCTAAGGAAACTGTAAGTAATGCCTTGTGCCTGCGTACAAGGTATATCTTCACTCACGGTGCTGCCCCCTAAGCTGAGCTTGACAAATCGCCGCCCCCATACGTATATACGTGCGAAGCCCGGGAAATTCAAATTTTTTGACAGTATATTTGTGCAATTAAATCATTGTATATGGTACTTAAGCCTTAAATGTCTGATCTGAAGTTAATAGAGTTGTTACATCTGTTTGTATATGTATCATTTCTAATAGTAAACGCTTATCAAGATCAGGCTTCATTTCTAAAATGTTAAGGTTATTCAAATCGAAGTCTTAATTATGTGCAAAGTCATAGTCATGTTTAGCTATGGCTGTGTTTGTTTCGTTTTTTTCAATAGATCTTTCGTAACCAATGTATGTTTTTTTACAATTCTTACATATATATTTATGATTTATGATATATTTATATTTATTTATTTGTTATAATTTTATTATTTTCGATGTTTAATGCTAGATCCAGAAAGTTTATTTTATCTTCTTCAGTCAGTTCCATGGTAAATTTAAGTTTAGTGTCAGCAGTATTACATTTAGTTAGAAATTCGTTAAAGGACCCCGCACCAAATGTACAGAAAATGGCTTTTTGTGAAAAATTCTAAATTAATTTTTTTTTGTATTTTCGAACCTGCAAAGCAATAATCCGAAAGAAAAAAGTAAGTAAAACGGACAGTTTTTTAATAAGAAATGGTAGAAGTTTCAATTTTTACATGTATTTTAATAGAAAATTGCTTATTTTAGTGAAAAGTTTTTTTTCTCCTAAAATCTTTGTTAGATTTCGCTAAAAGTTTCACATTTTGACTATCAGTCTTACCGAAAAAAAAGCTTCATATCTAAGATCTAGAAAGATTAACGGTTTTTTGGGAATACAGCATGTTATGGGGGTGTTTTCATACACGCAGAAAAAAGAAATGTAATTTTTACTAATCAAGAGATGTAAAGTGTTTCTTGTAACCGTAACAGTAAAAACTACTCTTAATGAAGGGGTGAAAATGTCAAAAGCACTAAGCATTTCGTAAATTTCACAGTGAAATTAAGGTGAATTTAACGGCAATCCTTCAGTGAAATAAACCTCTATTCCCTGGTATGAAATACGGTAAGATATGTAAAATCCACTGAACCGAGATTACAATAGTGGTGCAGTGAACATTACAGAAGGATCGGTACATGCTACCGTTCCGAATAGCTTCTTTAGCTCGCCCTCAGTCGTAATAACGCAACCTATCCACGCGGGCCACCGGATGCATATATGACGCCATCGTCAATGGATGGATGTCATCACCTACAAAACATTTATTTTTGACATTTCTGTGGCAGTCGTCACATTACTCCATATTCTCACTCAGAAATGAAGGGGTTTTATAACAAATAACACAATTTCAAATGGCAAATCTTATTCACAGGTCGCGTACAGTTGAGAGTTTATTGGAGCAAGACGTTTTTGCGTTCCGCGACTGCTCCAGCTGACTTGTATGGATATATGAAGTAAATGCGAGAACTTTTGTCGTGTGCCGCGATGGTATGAACGCGTATTCAAAAGTCGTTACCGAGGTCGCCACCTTAGTTACAAATGCATTTCGGAATTATTTCACAGATCGCAACTCGTGTAATAGTGTAGTGGTTAAGGTAATCGACTTGCGTGCTTAGGTTTATGCGTTCAAATCCCCCCCGTTGCGTGCGAAATTTTAATTGTCTTATAAGCGTTGTAACTTACAAATACCGATTAATTATAAGTATATCCGAAAACATATATCAGAATTAACCGTTTGTTTATTCATTAATTATTTTTTAGTCATTTTTTTTTTACAATTTATAGAGCCGTCCAAACTATAGTCTGCACCGTTAACATAAGTTAGATCTGTTTATATTATCCGTTAAAGTGACATGATAATTCGTAATTGCAGCATGGAGGAATAGTGCAGAATAGCGACTGGATCAGTAAAATCTACTGATCCGCAGGTCAACAGCACTTGAGAATCGGTACTGGTAACCATAAATGATAGTCATATTCAGTTGCCTATAGTTGTAAAATTTACCGAACTGACGTGTTGTCCATATACGTACTTGGAAGATCAGTAGATTGACCTTGGTTTTCAGTAAAATATAGGGTTCTTCTTTCTGCGTGTACTTTAAACATCCAAGTCTGGAAATCATCATTTCTTAGGAACTAAAGTCACTGGAGATTTTTTATTTATCTGCTAGGGTATGAAATCACTTTCATATAAGTGAAGGAAGCGTGCACAACACGGATATTGTATATGTGCATTTACATTAAGGGTTGTTTTATCATCCCTTGAATATTTCATCCGGAATATCGAGACATTTCTTAATGACTAAAATCACAAAAAGTTTTCTGATTTATCTATGAGGATAGGAATCATATTAAAGTAAATAGGGAAGGTTTAAGACGACAAGGATGTCTTTGCATTTTTGGAGGGTTTTTTAATCATCCCTTACTCAGAGAAGCAGAGAAATTCACTTTTCGTGAGAAATAAATCACCGAAGATCAGGCCTGCAATATCACTTTAAAACATACGTATAGGAATTGTCCTTTAGGAGGACTTGCATTATAATTTTTTTTCAGGGTAATTTCATCATCCCTTACTTATTGAAACAATGAAATCGATATTTTATACGGAATAATGCACCACAGATTTTTTTATTAACATACTGTTGATCAACAAAATTACTTTAAAAATACATAGGAAGCGTCTTTTACAGGATTTGCATTAGTATTTATTGTCAGGATCATCTAATCATCCCTTATTTATCGAACAAGGAAATCGATATTTTATACGGGAAAAAGCATCAGAGATTTTTTTATTAATACATTGATAAACGAAATCACTGTAAAACATATACAGGTAAGTGGATATTTTAAAGGGGACAAAGCACCAGAGATTTTTTTATTAATTCATTATTGATTCACTTCCTATGTATTTTTAAAGTAATTTTGTTGATCAATGTATAATTTAAGAAATCTCTGGTGCTTTCTCCCGTATAAAAAATTTCTATTTCCTTGTTTCTATAACTGAGGGATGATTAAACAACCCTAACAATAAATTCTAATGCAAAATCTCTAAAAAGACGCTTCCTATATATACTTTAATGTGATTTTGTTAATCAGTGTATTAATAAAAAAATCTCTGTTGCTTTAATCCGTATAAAAAATCGATTTCCTCGTTTCAATAATTAAGGGATGATTACACTACCCTGAAAAAAATTATATTGCAAGTCCTCCTGGAGGACACATCCGATATGTATGTTTTAAAGTGATATTGTAGGCTTGATCTTTCGTGATTTATTCCTTACGAAAATTGAATTTCTCTGCTTCTCTAAGTAAGGGATGCTTAAACAACCCTCTAGAAAAATGCAAAGGCATCCTTCTCGTCTTAAACCTTCCCTATTTACTTTAATATGATTCCTATCCTCATAGATTAATCAGAAAACTTTTTGTGATTTAAGTCATTCAGAAATGTCTCGATATTCCGGATTAAATATTCAAGGGATGATAAAACAACCCTTAATGTAAATGCACATATACAATATCCGTGCTGTGCACGCTTCCGTTACTTATTTGAAAGTGATTTCATACCCTAGCACATAAATAAAAAATCTCCAGTGACTTTAGTTCCTAAGAAATGATGATTTCCATACTTGGATGTTTAAATTATGAAAACACCCCCATAACATGCTGTATTCCCAAAAAACCGTTAATCTTTCTAGATCTTAGATATGAAGCTTTTGTTCCGGTAAGACTGGTAGTCAAAATGTGAAACTTTTAGCAAATTCTAACAAAGACTTTAGGAGAAAAAAAACTTGTCACTAAAATAAGCATTTTTCTATTAAAATACATGTAAAAATGGAAACTTTGACTATTTTTTATTAAAAAACTGTCCATTTTTCTTACTTTTTTCTTTCGGATTATTACTTTGCAGGTTCTAAAATACAAAAAAAAATAATTTAGAATTTTTCACAAAAAGCCATTTTCTGTACATTTGGTGCGGGGTCCTTTATTTTTCGGTAGACAAATTAAGGTATCATCGATATAACGGAAATAGAATTTGATTCGGGATTTGAGTGATTTTAATATATTAGCTGCCGTGGCTGATATTGGAGATGCAATGGGTAACCCGTGAATTTGTTGGTAAAATTTACCATTGAACTGATAATAAGATAATTCCAAGCATAGTTTCAGAGCTTTGTCAAGGTCTTCTTTAGATAAAAAATATGGGGTTCAATTTCTTTCCAACGTTTACCTATTGCGCCTCTGATTAAATTCTATGAGATATTAGTGTACATGGACATGATTTTTAGAGCGATAATAATGAGGTCTTTGGAACTGTTATTTTATTACTTTTATTTTTGAAGTCTCAACTATCTTTTATATGATAATCAGCTTTCCTCAAAACTATACACAATCTGCAATGAAACTTTTCTCATTTCCGTTAACTAATAATAAGGTAAGCACAATATTTTAAAAAATATATAAAAAACCCGGAAGAGGCCTTCACTACATTAATACTGAAGGCTAGAGTTTAGCTTTTTCCATTCAATCAAAAGCTTGTTTAAATTAAATTCGTTTTAATATGCATATTTATATCCCGTAAATATATCCACGTTTATTCTAAGAACAAATTAATGACTCATAGGAATGACAATTATACAATGCAATGAATCAATCTGGTTTTCACGTACAATATAGGAAATGCGATGAAAATAAAAGGGACCTCCTTCTCGCCAGTGCATTTGCAGTACCGCTCCTGTTACTGTCTCCCAAAAATCATTAGAAAATAAGCTTTATGATGGTAAGTTCACATCCATGTGGCAGCATTGTCGCTCTCGTCGCACTTTCCCTCATTTTCACACTTTGCCGCACTTTCGATTTTAAGCGGAAAGATCTTAACTTTTCCATTGTGCTGGGACTAACATTGAACCAGATCGGACAACCATAAGTCAGAATTGGCCTTATGAGTAGTAATTAGCAAATTGTTTTCACTTTTACATTAAGCTGTTTCGAATGCAAAAGTCTGTGCGAGCTGAAATATACTGCTTTCCCTTCTTTAATTTGGGTCTTTACATGTTCGTTGTATCTCAGTTTTTCGTCCGCGTTTATCCCTAGAATTTCAACTATTCTGATGTGAGAGACAGCTTCTGCGTTTCCGTTTGGCGATGTCTCAAAATCCCTCTATTTTTTTACAAAAGTTTTAGTGCACTTGATTTGTGTTTGGTCTGAAAAGTATCGTTCCGCATTTCTTCATATTTACTTTCAATTTCCATGTATGATAATAATCCTAAAGTTTTCTAAATTTCTCTTGCAATATTTCTTGCAATATTTCTTTCACTTCGTCAAGGTCTCTGTACATGACATATAAAATTAAGCCATCCGCAAAGGCTATTCCTCTCACCAGTGTCGTATTATTAACTTCGAATTGGGACAGCATTTCCGCCATAAGAAGTTACTTAGTTAGTTGTAATGTGAGCCGGGGCCCGTGAAGTCTCAGCCCTGGCGCTCAAGCTATAAATCCTATCGTGCCATACCCCTGTTTATTCTCAAGACAGTACTTCGAATTCCGCCATCTTCGCCAACTGTTTTTGGATATCGGTGGGTTTCGTTGTTACTAACGTTCTCAGATTATACCTCTCAGGTGCCAGGCATACTTATCGCCCAGTAAATGACGTCCTACCTTGTTGATCACACAAAGTGATCGTCACCCACTCTGCCATTCGGCAGCCTCCCTAGCAGGCCGCAGAGGGGGATACGGCCAGACTAGGGTGGATGGAGCGATCCCTCTAAAGTCATCAGTTAGATGCACAGATTCGAAGCACTGTCCTGGTGTGTCCTGAAATCTGACGCGCTATCGTCAGTGTCACCGAGGCTTCGTCCGCTATAAGAATGTTTAATAGTATTGGGGAGTTTACTGCTAGTTGTTGCAGCCCGTTTACTAATACAAATATGATTTTCGAGTGTTGCTCGTTATCGCATATTACGAATTTTTTATCCCTAATCATGATCCAGACAAAATTTATCAGGTTTTTTGCGAACCATTTTTATAACATCTTGAATATTAACCCTTCCCTTCAGACTGTATCGAAAGCATTTTCGATGTCTATGAGACATGCTCCTACGAATTTCTTTTCATTTAATGCTCTACTTATATCTGATGTTAATTTGCCTACTGCGTATACTGTTGAGTGTTGACGCTTAAAGACGAATTATCTGTCTGGGATTATACCATTGCTTTCGCAAAATTTTGTCAGCTGTTGGTTACTCAGCACCAGGCCCGCACTGGCTATATGGGAATTCGGGAGAATTCCCGGTGAGCCGCGAGTCTTGAGGGCCGCCGAGGGCATACCCAGGGCCTCATTTAGTACAGGGGCCACCAGGAACATGGCCCCAGGGCTCTCACCGATTAGAGGCCCCCACCAATGCGGAAACAATTTGAAATTTCCCATGCACACGCTTGTCCATCCGCATCTACTACGATGCCCTTCTTTCTTTTTTTTTTTTTTTTTTTTTTTGATAAGCCACTCTGGAAAAAGGGCCGCGTAGGTACAAAATGCCAGGGCCGCATTGATGTCCCAGGCCGTCCATGATTAGCACCACAAAAACCTTACTTATGTTGGGCAGGAGGTGAGTCGGCCTATAACTTGAAGGTAGTGTTTCGTCCTAATCTTTTTTTTAATTGGTACGACTTTACCTATTTTCCATGACTTTGGTAAATAGAGATTACTTATTATACTGTTAAAGAGGATAGTGTAGTCCCAGAAAACCTTTGGCGGTAGGTGCTTTAATGCAATATTTGGTATTTTATCCGTCCCCGAGGAGCGTTTCTTATTTATTTTTATCATAATATTGCTTAGTCTTTGAGTAGTACAATAGAAATCTTTATTCACTTCCCACATTGGACTGTAGGCTTTGCAGATATCGCTGATGATTCAGAGTTTGTCCCTTTTTCTTCTCTATCTTTATTTTTTTGTTTTTGAAGACGGCGAAGCATCGATATTAAGTAGCTTTTCCTCTTGAATAACTTTTTTATTTTGGGTGCTGCTGCTTCTATTGCCCTTGACATGTTAGTATCTATTAAAGTCAAGTATTCTTCTATCTCCTAGTTTGTTAAGTTTCTGTTATCGGGTATATTTATCGTATAACTGGCAAAGGTTCCTCCGAATTTATTCCAGTCTGCTTTGTTGAAATTATATCTATTTGGCTTTATTTCCTCTCCTATTTCTAAGTGGTTACTATTGTTGACATCTAATGTGACACTTACAGCTCTTTGATCGCTATCATAGGGGTATACCCAGTGGTGTTGTCCTAAAAGAAAAAGTGGCCTGGTGATAATTTCCATAAACTACATTACCAGTTTGAGGGGGTGGGGGTTTAAAAACTAGGGTTGGGAACAAAAGAAGGGTGAGTTTTAAGTGGAAATAACGTTAGGAACTTAGACAACACTAAGAACTTAAACCCAATAATTCAATTATGTTGTTAGAAGTTCATTCTTTTTGATTGAAAATTCATCTTTCATAGTAAAATTTTAAAGCTAAAAATACAACTGTATTCGAAAAAATTAGTCTTTTTGTTTGAAAATTTTACTATTTGGTTAAATCTTCAACTAATCTTTGGAATACTCGTCACTATTACTGAAAAGATGATCTGTTTCCTTGTTAATTGAACTATTTTGTTGAAAATGCAGTATCTTTCGACTTGACATCTTAGGACTTTAAAGTGTTGCGTATTGAATTCAATATGTTATGTACATTAATTTTATTTGAAAGAATTTATAAACGCAAAACCCGTCTTTAGCCAACGGCTACGTTACTTCATCGTGGAGTGCTTTCCCGTACTTTAGCCGTGGAGGTGATAAAAGCCCAAAATTGGTAACGTAATTTATGATTAGCTCATAACTGGAAAAATTTCCCGCGTGACAAGAAAGTGGCTTGGCGCCTCCAGGCCTCCAAAAAAAGTACCCTGGCGGCGCCAGGCCCCGCCAGGCCTCGACTACAACACTAAGTATACCTCTAATTTATTGTTATTTAAATTTTTTGTATGTTATCTGTGATCTATTAAGCAAAGATCTCGGTACGAGTTGCCCGCGGGAAGGATGGCTCAGCTATTCCCAGTAAATTGACTCTAAATATTATTTCGTTTTTTTCTAACCATTTTTTTAGGTACGTTTCTTTGGAGTTGATTTTGCTATCTGACCAGTCCGAGTGCCTAGCGTTAGAGTCGCCCATGAGATTTTAGCTATTTTTCGCGTCCTAAAATTTAATTACCTCCCATAAAGTCAGTATTTACCATAAAGAGATCCACTGATTTGCAGGAGATGTCATGAGGGTCTTCTGGTCCGACAAGATAATCCCCCAGGTATTCATTTCTCAGCCACGCCAGTGCAGTGCATCACATTTACAAAGTATGTGATGCGATGTCTGTTCGATATAGAAGACGCGCCTTTAGCGTGGCAAAAGCTTATCTGGTTAAAATTGAAACTGGATGGGAGATATCTAGTATCCATTTCAACTTCCAGTTGTTTCCTCCACCTCTTCCGAAAACAGCTCCGGACCTCTGTCTTCGGGTGTAACTTTGGGTTTAGAAAGAATCTTCATATTGATCCTCTGCAACTCATAATGAGGCCTGCAGCCGATCTTCTTGAGACTCTTGACAACTCCTGGCTCTGCAGTTATTGCAAGATGCAATTTTGCAAGAATGCAAGATTGCTTTTGACTATTTGCCGTGACATCAAAAACCTTCCTTCCCCCGTTTGCATGGTCAAATTTTGGCTTGCTATCCTATTAAGTACTGCAATTGGCTCCACGGATTAGTATCAGTAGAGAAATTTCTCTAAAATAAAATTATAATTTGCAGCAAAAGTCTTATACGGAAATATATTAGCAATTGAAGAATTATAATTATTTTAAATTCAAGCTAATGAAGATCAACGTAAGATTTACTCTTTAGTAGCGTGGCCCAAAAATGCATTGGAAATTTTTTTTCTTCAAATTTCTATGCATATCGCCCGGCAATGTGTTAGAATTTACACAAAAGAAATCCATTTTTTTGTTTAGTAGATATGTAGGGGTGTTTCTAGATCACTTTTTCCCGTACGATTAGCAACTTGCGGCTAGACTGTAGAAGGCTGTGAGATTGGTTTCGCTCCTTGTGCTGACATGTGAATCACAGTGTTGAAGTATCCAATATCGATATTGAAAATCAATACTTGAATTGGAAATCAATACTTGAATCCGGGGAATGGAACTTTTTTGCCCAAAAGTATGGAATGGGATATCTGACGTCATCATATTAAGTTATTAATATTTGCTATCCCCGGAATTGAAGTTTTCCGCCCCAAAATAATATAATTTATATAGCTTGTGCATGTTTTTTCCTGTGTGTGTATCTGGCTGTGTGAGGGAAGTTTTTTTTCACGAGGGCTGGTGGAAAATGTTCAAAAAAACAACGTGAAGGGTCTGCACTTTTCGGTAGTGTGGGGATCTTAGTCGCATCACTACAATGACTCTGATATATATAATATTCAATTATACCTTGAGTATAACTATACTACATACAAAATCAACAATGTCATTATAATAATGCCGCCAAGGGACCCACTGAAAACCACCACCCTTTCTTCTTGGCATGATTCCCCCCGAAACTGCTTTCGCATTACTACAGGGGGTGCCGTTTTTTTGGTCGTGCCTCGGCCTTCCTTCTCTTTGCCAGCTTGGTCCACGTCTGGTGAACTGGGCTTCTTGTCAGACCTGCCCAGCTAGGATGCTAGATTGCACGTCCAAGAGCCTTCCTCAGCGAGTCTGCCTCTCTGAACGTCAAGCAACTCCTGGTCCCCGGGCGATGGTCTGTCCGGGGCTTATCTTCCTTTGAGGCGCAGAGGTAGCACTGCGGTGTGCTTCCGCATACCGCAGCTTTATGCCCCTCTTTACCGCATCGCCAGAATGATTTGGTCCTATTTTTACCCTCGCAGTTCGCTGCCATGTGGCCGAAGCCTAGGCAGCGGTAGCACCTTATTACCTCCGCCTTCTTGTGCACGCGGCAGAATACCCACCCCACCTTAGGTGTCCAATGCGCACCAGACTGACAGCCAGATCTTCTGCCAGCTCCACGAAAGCCTTCAGATTCCCTCTGAAGGGTCTTTTCATGAGGCTGACCCTGATGATTCCCGCCAGTTTGCCGAAATGTTTTCGCACAGCTTCCTCTACTTCTTCTGTATCTGTCGTCCTTTCAATGTCCAGAATCTCGACCTCGGTGCGAGGGACAAGCTCACGTACGCTACCCGCGTTACCAACCGCCTCCTTGATGGCAGCTGACAGCTCAGCTCTGCCCTTTGATGTAGGTCCCAGTTCTACTAGAACCTCACCGTGTCTCGTTTGCCTGACCCCCTTGATTTGTACGCCCATGGCGTCAGGTTTCACCTTCTTCTTGAGGTCCTTAAGAACCGTCGCGTAGCTAAGTCCCTCGGTCGGTATGATAAGGATCGCCTCGGTTCTAGCTCGCATCTGCATCTTCTTCTGCTTCTTTTCCTGTTTTGGTGCAGACTCTGGCTTTCTTTCTACCTTTTTCGGTGTCGAGGTCGTTGGCGCTTTAGCGTTACGTGCCCTCGGCTTTTTGCTTTTCGGCTTGGAAGGACTCATCTCTACTGGACTCAGGGTGGTCTCCCTCTCTGGTTTCCTATCACAGGAAGTGGGATCTGCCACGGCTTCATCAGTCTGAGTACAGCTTTCCTCTGTCTTTTTCTTGGCCTTCTCCTTTCAGGTCATGGCTCTCGTTCGGGCAGTTCGACCAACACTCTCGATCAAATCCCTATGAAGACCTTCGGTCGTCATAGAGTGATCGCGCAGATCCTTCATGAGTCGCTTGGCTTGTTGCAGCCCTTCCCTAATTGAAAGCCACATATTCACATACGCTGTATCATATGTTGCACCATATTCAGATTAACAGCATCACTCTGCTCTTGTGTATCAGCCACTTTACACAGCCTTTCATTATTCATGTCTTAATCTTCTTCAGATGTGACTTTGAAGCCAAGTCCAGGAGGGCCACGACTTGTACTCTCTTCTCGTTCGGAATGACGTCCGAATACATCGATAATCATCTTACAAATGGCGAAAATCTTGACAAAACACTCATTAATGTATAATTCCAGCTTCTCGCAACTCTTCAATAATTAATACAATTTCATTCGTGTGACTTGGACTTCCAGATACTTGAGATGCTAGCAGTAAGCGTAATCGATCTACCAATTCATTCGGATCATCCCAGTAAATGTAGTCCATCAGCCTGCCTTGTCTAGCAATCACGTGTTGTGGATTCAGTCCTTTACCTGATAACGATTTTTGGCTTTTACTTCGCCTATCTGTATTTTTTACTTGAGACGTGGGAATTAATTTCATTATAAAATTTTTATATTTAAAAGTTTTATTATTACGAATTTCTTCATCTGGTTTATAATGCTTTTTATACGCGTTTGTTGCATCGATAATAATAATTTGATTAATAATTTGAGTTCCTTTGGAGGTTCCTGCGCAGGTCCGTGTACAGGAACGTACGCAGGTTCCTGGTACACGGGTTCCTGCCGCGGATCCTGCGAGAGAACCTGCGCACGTTCCTCTACAGGAACGTGGATATTCAAATACCTGTACAGGTTCCTGTATTATCGTGGATGTTACTGCAAGAAGTTCCCTAGGGAGGATCCTGTACAGGTTTCTGTGCAAGTGGGACACATTTGCAAAAAGTATCTATGAAGGATCCTGTACAGTTCCTGAGCAGGTGGGACACTTGCATATATATGTATATATTATAAGGCTATTTTTGCTGATTGGTTAAATTTAATCTTTTTAATTGAGGCGTGGACTCCGAATGAGTCCAAGAGATGCGTGAAGGGCGCCAGGTAGTTTTCGGTAATCAAAACTACCAAAATAATTCTTAAGTTTCCGAATACGCTTGGTGTGCCCGATAACTCCAGTAGAGTGGCGGAATAAGGGGATGACGCAGTGACAGGTTGAATAAGAATAATCAGCATGTCAATTATTGAAATACTAATATAATTACTCATGAGAATACTAGGTTCCTTGCACTCATTCTAATCCCGAGATGAGCAAGGTTACATCCACCAAAACTATAGCACAATTATATACATTTCAATCATAAGCGCGAGTAAGAAACCAGAGAAAAATATGACCTTGCCCGAGTTCAGCAACTAACAAATTTCAACGGCGTGTGTCTACCACTTTGACACACGACGTTGAAACGCGACAATTTAACCTTTACAGGAGAGAATTAAAACGGGAACCCACCTGGCAGCGTCCGTCCTCCTCGTGATCGTCCTCTCATTTTGTTTCAAATTGTTTTTGTGTTTCCTTGTTTTTGTTTCAATCAGAATCCAGTTTTAATTTGCCACGAGGTACTCTCTCTCGGAGCTTGGAATTACGAATAAATATTTTAAGAGTGGCGTCCCCGTTCTCCCTCTCATAGGAGTCGGAGCGCCATCCGAGTACGAGCATTGCACTACTGAGTGAGAGGACGGTTGAAAGAGGAGGACAACCGCCAAGTTCGTTCCCCCGCTACGTGGTGGCGCAGAGTCCACTGCGTTACTTGCCACGCAAGCCTTCCTCGCTTGCCGCTAGTCGATGGTCCAGGGGTGGGGCTGACTTGGGTCAGCACGCAGATTCTCCATGGCCGCTTGCTCCTAATTTCCGAGCGCTCTTGCACGTATGGGATTCCCGTCCACTACGCATGCGCCAAGAAACTCTCCTCTTCTTGGTCCTTGGCGACAGCAGACATTGGTCTGACAATTTGTGGTTCCGGTCGGATGACCTCCCCTTCCCTAGTTTTTGACAGGTGATGACTTATTCATTCATTTTTTTCTTTTAAACTGGTTTAATTTCCTATTAAAGTCAAGGTGAGTTTATTCAAAATACTAATAATAATATCAAATTAATTATGACCTCAACAATCTTTAAAATTTTATGTGATTTTTAAGATCCCAACAAAACTAGAATTCATTGAAATACTAGCCGTGGAATTCTTATATTTACGGCTAGTATAGTACTGTTCGCAGACAGTCCCTGGGTTTGATCCGTGATTCCAAACTCATCTCCCCAGCAAAATGATTTTTGACTCTGAATTTGATAGATTTTAGATATATTTGTGCGGGGTACAAATTACCCCGTCACAATATGTATGTTATATATATATATATATATATATATATATATATATATATAATCGGCGAAATCCCGCTGTTGTCCTTATGACAAACTTTCAATAATATATATATTCATTTGGAGTAGTTTGGAGTAGTTCCATGGACGAAGGACGAGCTCAGATCCCTCGACATCGGGTCCCGAAAGGTTATGCACATGAACAAAAGCATGCACCTTAAGTCTTCTGTTCCACGACTTAACATCTCACGCCGTCAAGGTGGTCGTGGAATACTGAATCTTGAATGTCTTCACAACAGGATTATTCAGGGTACAGCACATATTGTCGCAAATGGACAAGATCCTCTTCTTAAAATGGTCAGAAAACACGAAGAAATAGGCGAAGGGGCGTTTCTTTACAAAGCAGCAGAAGAGGCTGCTGAAACACTCGGCCTTGACTTCAATATCAGGGGTGAGCGAAATGCATCAAATCTTATCCATCTTAAATACTCACTCCTGAAGGCCCCGATTAAGAAAGCACAGGAGAAAAACTTCCGCGAAGAGCTCCTCGACAAGAAGATTCACGGCATCTTCCACAGAAATGTGGAAGACCAGTCGATGTTGCATGAGCTGACGTTTGCTTTCCTTAGATCACCCGGATTGAAGTCGGGCACAGAGGGCTTCATTTTGGCATGTCAAGATGGTGTCATTTCCACTCTAGCATACCGTCGCCACATTTTGAGCCAAGATATTCCCGATGATAGCTGCAGAGCGTGTCATGAACACCCCGAGCATCTAGGACACATACTATCTAGTTGTCCAGCTAATGCGGGAACAACCTACATCCAAAGGCACAATGCGGCACTGACAGTGCTTTATTACCATCTCTGTCACTCTTACGGCATTAGGCCAAATACCTCTCCGCTGAACGCTCCTAGAGAAATAGAGTCAATTGTCGAAAATGAGAAGTGCCGCATATATTGGAACTTCATATTCTCGACAATTGTTTCTGTTGCGCACTCGAGGCCTGACATGGTTCTTCTTGACTTCGAGAAACGAACCATGTTCGTTATCGAATTTTCGGCACCAGCGGACAAAAACGTCACAGCGAAGGAGAAAGAAAAGAAAGAAAGGTATAAAGACCTTATGAGGGAGTTGCGACGGTTATACCCGGAATATTCTGTTAAGCTAATCGTCCTGATCATTGGCGCTCTTGGAGGTGCCAAGGTTTCACTTGTTAATAGCCTGAAAAGCCTCCCTGCGTGTCAACAAAATGCTCAGACACTTGCAGGGAGAATGCAGAAGGCGGTCGTCCTTGGGTCGCTCCGTGTCCTCAGGGTGCACGAGACTTTCGCCGGATCATCGTATTGAATTCGCGCAGACTGTAACCACCCATCTCACGGTCGTGAGACGTGGTTACAGCTGAAATTTTACCGCGATGTCGCTGGGAGCGAGTGCAATTTTTCAGATTAGCACCCGCTCCCGGCGAAATCCTGCGGTTGTCCTTATGACAAACTTTCAACTATATATATATGTGTGTGTGTGTGTGTGTGTGTGTGTGTGTGTGTGTGTGCGAGTGTCCCACCTGCTCAGGAACCTGTGCAGGATCCTTCATAGATACTTTTTGCAAATGTGTCCCACTTGCACAGGAACCTGTACAGGATCCACCCTAGGGAATTTCTTGCAGCAACATCGAGGCTAATACAGGAAACTTTACAGGTATTTGAATATCCAGGTTCTGTACAGGAACATGCGCAAGTTCCCTTGCAGGATCCGCGGCAGGAACCGCGTACCAAGAACCTGCGTACGTTCCTGTGAAGGAATTTTTAGCTGGGTCTTCGGGAACTTTTTTGAATAAAAGTTCAAGCAAGCCTGTGAGTTTAAGAAAATTCAAATTACCCAAATGAATATAGTTCTGGATGAAAATTATCGGAGAATCGCCAATCACTAATCTATCATTTGATCATTTTCTCACTCCATACACATTATCGAGTTCTCGGCTTCTTTCACCCAACAATATGAGATACTTGTTTGCATCATCATTATCAATCCATGAAGATGTAGGTGTTTCCAAGTTATTTTCTGCTTCTCTACGATTCAATATCTCCAAGTTACTGGGATCAATACTTTCTTCAACTTTACTCTTTGCCTCTTCCTTTTCTTCTCTCCTTTTAATTGGTTCAACTTTTTTCATATTCTTGAGACCAACAACAAGTTTCTCTAGTGGATTAACAATGGGCTTAAAAGTGTCGCTTAATGTGCGCTCAACTGTTTCTTTGCCGAACTTTATTAACCGATGTTTTCGCCCAATTGATTCGCTAGCTCTAGCAATTTGACGCAAAATATCTTTTTGCTTTTGAAAATTCTCCTCACGTGAAGACATGTTGATACATCAACGTCTAAGGTGCGACTGTTTCTATATTGATCACTACACATGTATATATCACATTTCCAGATTTATAAAATAATCAAAACCTTTCCTCTATCTACCTTGGTTAAGATTTCTATCCTTGTCAATTACAACGAATCCATACTTGTCTTGATTCCAGCAAAATAAACAAATATGCTTAAATTGCAAATAAGTCATATCAGTATTCACATGATCGTCATAAATATGCTTTAGATTCATGTCATCCTGCTTGAATACAACAAGTAAATTTACATTAACGCGTACAAGATGCTTAGGAATATGGGCATATGTCTGGCTGACGTAAAAACAGTCGACATTCTTGTGTCTACCCATGGAAAACAATGCTCTCATATTATCTTGTTTCTCACAAGCCACGTCTTCGAATACAATGACTGAATTTGGTTTCGCTTCACTAGGCATTGTAACCTCTTCATGTCCATTGAAAGGATAGTACTCAACACCATCTACAGATTGAAGGCCTTTTTTCAAAAATTCATACTTTGTCTGTTTTATCGATTTAGAGTAGATGTAAATATTTTCAAATCTGAGGCCATTTTAGTCGGAGAGCTAGCTACAAAAAAACGACTCTAATCGGTGCCCAAGATCAAAGCTCGAAAGTTGTAAGAAAAACATTTGTACATTATGAAATGGCACCTCTGCCAGTTTGCAACCTTTGCGTATGAAAATCGCAGCCGGTTTTCCACGACGGAAAATTTGTCAAAAAAATCGATTTGGTGGCCGCGTCAAATTTGTTTTGAAACATTCTTTAGGTTTCAACTAAGAGCGGTCAAACAATGGCAGAA
>CAKNXH010051603.1:0-12828 GCA_932178445.1 Andricus quercusramuli | reverse complement strand
ACTTTCGTAAATTTCAATCGTACGTGACTTTCGTAAATTTCAATCGTGCGTGACTTTTGAATAAGCCGTTTACTATATAAACCCCAAACTCATCCCTGGTGGTTGTCTTTATCGTTTGAACAGTCGTACTGTCCACATCATTTACGAACCGCCTTGATTAAGTCGTGTACTTTTATCTCACCGCGAAATAGTAACGTGGAGTCCAGTTTTGAAAATAAAGTCCCTTCGGCTTTCGGTCGTCGTACTAATTGACCTCGAAGTTGTTCGTGAAAGTCAATTGAAACAAACACCCGGTAGAATTCCATCGATATTCTGCAACGAATCGGGGATACCATCGATAAATCAATCTTCTCTTGCCCTTTCGGACTGAAAGGTAATGTAAGTTTTACTTTTAATCACATTGTAATTCATTCCTATTCTCCTGTCATAATAAATAATTATATTAGCAAACCACTGTCGTTCTGAATAATCGCAATCCCCTTGGATTGATGAAGTAAAAACGAACCCCACAATAAAAATAAATAGTCAGGCCTTACCAACCTGACTTAATCAGCCCTTGTAACCTCCCTCATCCCAACCTTTTTCCAAACTACCCTCGCCTTTGCTTGGGACGTAACAGCAGCAAAAGAAAAATCTAAACAATATTATGATAAAAAGGTTAACCCTCAAGATTTCACTGTAGGAGATAGAGTATTTTTATTAGAAGGAGGAAAAATTAAAAAATTCGACAATCATTATTCAGGCCCACATGAAGTTTTAGAAATACTAGGAAATGGAAACGTAAAAATTAAAATAGATAAAGCGTCAAAAGTCGTATACATCAATAGACTCAAAATATCACATATTGATATTCAAGAAAAAATTAAATCAAAAACAAAAAATAAATTCTCCAAGCAGTAAAAATACTGTAATATTTTAGACATATTTTAATAAAAATTAGTACTATCTCCAATTACAGACTTGAAACGAAATTACTATGGAAATCCAACACCAACAAAGAATTCATGAACTATCCAATATAACGGACATAGACGTAAACAAATACATACTCTTTCACCAACCTCAATTATAAATGAGAAGCAATAAGTAAAAAAATATAAATTACAGCTCACCATACGTCACATTATAATTATATATTATAATTAAATTAAACAAAAAAAATAAACAAAAAGACTCGCATAAATAATAAATATTTTGATATTCCATAATTAAGGTTGAAATTTTCAATACATTTTCCTTCAGATTTTCAAATTTCTGTAAAATTTGTAATTAGAAGACCTTAAATTTTACACAAGAAAATGAATACATTGTAGCATGTCCGGTGCCTTGCTTTAAAAGAATAAGTAATTGATACATTTAGTTATGATAATAATTCTCTAATAAATAACATTTGAATAAATACATTTATTTCTATTATATAAGTTTACTACAGTATTATATCCATTAAAAAAAAAATAATACACTAATATTGTCATTTAACAATAATCTGTCGCCTAATAACAAACCGTTTCCCTATTTACGAATATTTTCATCTTAAAGAAGCAAAACAAATGTACAAAGTGCGCAAATATTGTGAAAAAACTTTATTTCTATACTTTAAGTACAACATTTACTAGTGTTAGTACTAATATTAAAAAAAAATGCCTCCTACCCTATCGTGCATGCTAACTAATACTAATCCAAATATGTATTTCTGTTTAGGAACCAGCCTATTTCCGAGGAGCGTTATATTTCTTGTTTTTGTTCTTAGAAATCAATAGTTTTCACAAATATTCGACTAATATTACTCTTGAAGTTGGATTTAGCATTACGATATGAAATTCAATGATTTATAAGAAATATCAGTAAACTAAGAGCAAATAGAGATCGCCACGATCAGCATTATCAACATGTAAAATTTAGACCTCAAGAAGACAATATCTAGAGTAAATACAAAGTAAAAGTAATGTAAATTATATGAACAACACCACAGGCACAGCTAAAGGCCTAAGTTTTGAAACATGTGCATTTGCACTAACAAAAAACTAAGTACCTTACAGAAACCCAGCAAGAGAAGTAGAAATTGAGCTCTACCTTTTTCATAATGACAAAGTTAATTTTCTAGAAAATGGGATCAATGAATTAGATTCATGATTATAAGAAAAGTAGCGTGAAGATCTTTTGCAAAAATAACAAAGCCCTAGAAGCTATACACTCCCATCTTTGCGATCTTTACGCCTTTACTTTATCACAAGAAATCCCTCCATGCTTCTATTTTCCATTTTAAATTCTCCATTCATATAATATTAATCCTTGTTCCTAACCAAAACTTAACATACTTTTCAAACATCACACAACCCTATTTCGTTTATCAAATAAAATTAACTAAAAGATGAAGTTACAATCAATTTTTGAAATTCTAATCACTCAGAAAATTATCTTTCTAGAACTTTTTTTTACACATAATTATATGAAAAATTATTCTTTTATAAATTCAGTTGAATATATAGTTATATTCAAACTTCAAAAAATTACTACTATATAAACTATAATCAAAGAAGAAGATGAAAATAATTAATGTATGCAGTCGTCTACAATTATCATTCGAATAAGAAATACTTTGAATGTATATTCAATTTTTAAAAACTTAATTTTAGTTAATCATTTTATGGACTCTATATATTTACTTTTGAAATTTTCTTAGTAACACATATACTAGAAATTAATATACTTAAAAGAAAGGGAAAATAATGAGGAAGAACAAAGGTGGCAAGAAGTACAAGTAGACAGCCATTTTGTATATTATGAACAAGAAAACAGTGATGAAGATATTAGTGATGAAGAAGATAACCATTTTTTTGATATGGATTAAATAAAAATGGAATATATGGTCTTCTACTTGTACCTTCTTTTTGTAATATTAAGAAACTATCGGATATATACTCTTCTATCTTACTTTATATCATATTGTTTCAGTGCATGAGATTTATATTTAAATTCACATTCACAGAATATAACCTATAAAAACAAGAGTATGTATTCAATTTTATTATAAGAATTTTCTAATATAGTGGATAACTTATAATCAAAATATGTTAGTAATTTAATTAACAATCTCATTTCTGTTCAAAAAAAAAATATAAAAAAAAAACTTTACAAATACCAATTAGTACCATGTAATAACTTAGATATCAGTAAATAAAAAGAGAAAGAAAATAAATTATACTTAGAATTACAACAGTAATAAATAATCAATATTTTTATAATTTTGAAACGTTATTTTAGAATAAATCATTTTCTATTATTAATACATAAGAAGCATATTTTGCCACATATAATTTATCACTATATTACTTGGAATGTTTCAGCAAAAAATGGAACCAGCGAACGGAAGAAACAATCCTAGCGCCTCGGTTGGCCCGAAACAAACTCTTGATGAAATATCTCAAGAATTCAATTTTTCTGTTCCCTTTTATAGAATGAATACCTTATTCAAAGGTACACCGCAACAATTATTCGAAGCGGAATGTAAAATAAGCAAAGACTCCGTTTATTATATAAAAATAGGAGAACCGACAGTTGACAAAATGGGAGCGAAGCATAATGCAGCTCGAATGATTTTGAAAGAGTTAACAGAAATTTACGATTTTGGTGAAACGGTTACAAATATTGAAAATAAAAATAAAATAAAATTAAGTAAGTGGACACACTCATGTGAAAGATGTTATGAAAGGGGGCATATAGCAAAAAATTGCTGTCGACCAAAACGAAACAAAAAATATATAGAGTAAATCAAAATTAATTTCTTTAATATGTGTAAATTTCTGTTAGACTCAATAAAAAAAACAACCGAAAAACGTAAAAAAAAAAAAATAAGATTTTCAGTAATCAATGTAAGTTACCTTAATTTAAATAATATATTTAATGTTTAAATTTTTACTGAGACTAGATGTATATGCATGCGAATGAAGAAACGAGCGAAAAACATAAAAATAAGATTTTAGTAATCAATGCAAGTTATTTTAATTTGAATCGTATATCTAACATTTAAATGTTTGATTACACTAAATGTATGAGCACGTGAATGAAAGAACAAGTGAAAACGTAAAAAAATATAAGATTTTAATAATTGACATAAGACATTTTATTTTAAATTATATATTTAATGTTCAAATTTCTATAAAAAAAAAACACAAGCGAAAACTGTACAAAAACATTGTAGTAATTAGCGTAAAATATTTTCCTTTAAATTGTATACTTTATGTTTTAATTTTTAATTAGAATTAATGTAAGTGTATTCGAACGAAGAAACGAACGAAAAATATAAAAATATTCTCAGTAATCGATGTAAGAAATTTTATTTTTGAATTATATATTTTCATATGTGAAAATCTACGAGACAAGAAAAGTAAAACGAAAAGAACCTATAAAACGAATTTACAAAAATAGACCATATCTTTTCCTTTTTCTTCCTAATTATAACTATTAGGTTAAGTTTTGAAGACACCTTTAATTATACATAGAAAGTTAACAAATATATAACAATTCAATTTTTTTTTTAAGAACTAAAATTTTCCAAATTTTCTTTTTCAAATTGAGCATTGTTTTTGAACATATTTCACTTCACTCATATGTTCAAAAATTTAAGGGGGGAGGTGTCACGTCCTGTGACGTCATACAACTATATTATTTATACTTATATATTTAATAATCGCTACATTTATAATTATAATTGATATTAATTAATTATGATACAAAAGGATTATATACTTATAAAAATGCACAAACTCGGTCATATACATTTTTATCCATCATGATAAAATCAATAGTCTGAACTCCGCAGTAATACCACGCAGTTTAGAAATCTTCACTTTCTATACACCGTTAAAATACAATGACTTTTCACCTACAAATTTCCGAACTCTCCTCATAAAAGTCAGCCACGAAAACATTAAAGAGGGTGGCACAATGACCAACTCCTAGGACTCAAGAAACGACACCCCGTGTACTACGCCTTCAACTATAGACACCTGGATATAGTGACTTGATAGAATAACTTCTTGTCTACAAATCTCCGAACGCAACTCATAAAAGTCAGCCAAGAAACATTAAAGAGGGTGGCACAATGACCAATTCCTTGGACTCTAGAAATGTTACCCCCGTGTACTACGCCTTCAGATATGGACATCTGGATATCAATTGATTTCAATTGTTACGTCCCCTCGCCGTCAAGTTTTTGGTTGTCAAGTTTTTGGTTGTTACCACAATGGAATCTGGTGTATATAAACCCAGGATCAGAATCAGAACATCAGTCTGTCTAAAAATTTCAAATCGGGCGGAAGCTCCGCTAAAAGGTCAGTGTATCTTCAAATTTCAAATCGGGCGGAAGCTCTGCTTAAAACTCTAAATTCATCTCAAATTCGAAATCGGACGGAAGTTCTGCCCCAGAGCACATTCTCGAAATAAGTACAGACAGACTCCGGGTATTTGGAAACCTCTTTCCAAGTAGTCGAAATTAAAACTCGTGAAAAATAAAACTAAAGTCAGTGTAGTGCTTCGGAAATTTCAATCGAACTGAAGTCGATTGTAAATTTCAAAATCCCTTTAAAGCCAGTGAAACTAAACCCCAAGATTCTTTGACAATCCTATTGTCAAGTTATATTACCCTAACTAACTGCTGGGGATCTGAGGCTACCTGCTCCCCAATATACTCCTTGACGAGATACTCATTGTCAAACATCGGAACGGAGAGCCACCTGAAGGAAGATCGACGTTACCGTAGGACGGTAATAAACGCCACCACCAGTACCAGTAATTTACCCATTCAACTAGAAAGGAAATCCAACCATTGACAAAACCGGTTTATCGAAGAATCTTCCAATATTCAGTGAATCCCCAAAGTTACTCGCCAAGTTTGAAAGAGCACAAATTGGATTATTTATATTAGGTAAGTTTTTATCAATGAGTTAATAACTCACAATATTTAAATTTCTCTTTTAAAACTCGTCATTAAGATCTTCCTTTATTTCAAGGTGGAGATCTGGATGAGGAGTTTCGCTGCCCGAGAGTTACCAGTGCTAATTCACATTTTAATGAAAACAAAGTACAAGTTAAATCAAAATCAACTCATTAAAAACAAATCCTTTTCTATTTTTTCTTAAACAATTAACTTCAGCTATCTCTCTTTCATTTTGTAATTTCTTATATTTAATAAACTCAAATATTATATCTTAAATGTATGTCAATTAATTAGTAGATTATTGTGTAGTTATCTCAACCTTCGGAAGTTATTCTCATCCCTGTTTTGAAATCCTAGATTTCGTTCAAAAACGAGAAAACTTTTTAATTAATTATTTTTAACAGGTAAGTTTATTCCCTTCAGGACGTAACATACCTCGTTATAAAATTGGTGCATCGGCCGCGGAAATTAAAAACTACCGATAACAGAGATAACTACGAAATTTTTTTTTTCTGTTTTCAAAATTTTAGCAAATTTTTTTTCAGTATTTTGAAATAAAATATCGAAATTTTTTCAAAATTTTTATTTTTTTCAAAATTTTTATTTTCAAAAAAAAAATTTTAATTAAATTCAGATTTAAAAAATATATACATATATATTTTCTTGGAAATACAACAAAAAAGCACATGGGACTCAACGGAATGCAAAAATCCTGTTTATTTTAGGAAATTTACTTATACCATTTACATGTGTGAATTGATAACATCTATGTTTATGCCCTGTACCATTTATATTTGTGCTTTGTACCATTTATGTTTTTGATCTGTACCATTTATATTTATACTTTATACCATTTGTATTTATGCCCTGTACCCCCAACATATAATTTTTAAAAAAAATTTTTATTATAATGAGAATCATAAATGTCGGGCAACTAGCAAAAATAATCGCGAATAATCAACAGCTTCCAATAACAATTCGAAAAAATTCAAAATCTGATTTAGGCTTACAAGGAGAGGACGCGAGATGGACATCACCGATTGGACTGGCGCTTTACAGTATGAAAGTGCATCAAAATCCATTAGGGGCGTATTTTTTCTTCCGATCTAATGGGCTTTAGTTTCCGAGATATCGAGGTTTGAGTATTTGCGCTCAAGCGCTCGACTCGCCATGGCGCGCCACTGCAGAGCGGGGACCCTGGACTTGGCACTCACTCACAGTCCGACACTAATTTTGTGATGAACGGAAAGTCCAAAGGATTTCTATATCATTCCTATAAATTTTTGTTCACGTAGACTGCGAATCGTAAAACGAAAATAATGCATCACGTCAAATTAAAAAAAAAAACGGGGTCAATAAGTAAAATCAAAAACAAAAAATCGTTTTCGTCGCTTCTTGTAAAAGTTGTTAAACACTGTAGTCCAGCGGATACTGACTATTTTTTACGTGAATCATGCAAACAATTTAGAAGATGGGAGTCATCTGCATATCATTCACAATAAAAATTATATTTTCGGTAAAACTATGCAAGATGCGGAAAAATGTTGAAAAGTGAGATTGGTCATCTCAAAAATATCTACAAATTTTTATAGAACCATTTTTCTATCAGACACATAGTTTTTTTTAGTCGTGAAAAATCTTATTAAAAATAATAAAATCCAATTTCACGGATAAACTATGCAAGATACGAAAAAGCAACCTCAGAAACGTTTTTAGGAGAAGATGCAATCGAGATAATGGATTTATTGTACCTAGGCACTATTAAAAGAACTTATATGAACTTATGTTATACTTTCTAAACGAAAGTGATAACTATGAAGTCCTATTCAATTAAAGTTCAGGTTGATCAACTAAATCAATGCAAGTGAACTGAAATAAGGTAATAATGATGAAGAAGTTAGATGATTTACTTTTATAAAAACATTTATCAGCTTTTCGTAAAAATGTATGTAAAAAAGAAATTTTAAATAAAGTAGCTGAAAATATTTCTGTAGCTTCCTTTGGGACATTTTCTTGTTACACAAAATTCTACCCACTGTGCGGGCACATTCTCATAATTTTTCAATTTCAATGTTATTTTTTATAAACTTTCTTTCGCATCCTATGCACAGTTAGATTTATTATCTAATGCCTTTTAATAACATTATTATTTATGATGTTAAATATTTACAAATAACATTCGATAAGAGTAAAAACCCAAGTTTAAATATTGTTTTAAAAAAACAATATATAATATAAATTCATAGATATTTTTAAGATGAACATCTTGGGTTCTCAACATTTTTCTGTATCTTGCATAGTTTGAACGGAAAATGTAATTTTATATTTATAATAACATGCGGATGCTTTTTTGTCTTTAAAATGTTTTGAAGAGTTTGTATACCAAAAAAAAATTCACTTAAAAAATAGTCACTATCTGCCGGACTATGTGTTTAAAAACTCTTCCAAGAAGGGACAAAAGATTTTTTGTTTTTGTTTTTACTTATTGACCCCGTTTTTTTTTAATTTGACGTTTTGCATTATTTTCATTTCACGATTCGCAATCTATGTAAAAAAAAAACTTTATACAAATGATATAGAAATCCTTTGTACTTTCCATTCATCACAAAATTAGTGACGGACTGTGAGTGAGCTCCAAGAGTCCAGGGTCCCCCCGCTCTGCAGTGGCGCGCCATGGCGAGTCGAGCGCTCGAGCGCAAATACTCGAACCTCGATATCTCGGAAACTAAGGCCCATTAGATCGAAAGAAAAAATACGCCCCTAATGGATTTTGATGCACTTTCATACTGTAAAGCCCCAGTCCAATCGGCGATGTCCATCTCGCGTCCTCTCCTTGTTAGACTTTAACGCACCAGGTACTAGTGATACGTCAGAAATAATTTCAGAAATTGAATCTCCGAATAAAGTTTCCCAAATTGACACTAGTTTGGAAGATAAAACTTCAATTTTTTCCTCAAATTCAAAAAACTTTCAAAACGAAACTTTAGATAACAATACATTGGACGACGAAACTATCACAAATTTTAACATAAATATTGACGATCAAATTAGAGCAAATTCAACAATAATTGATACACAGAAAGAGGCATTATATAAAGAAAATTATATTGATAACTCAAATCCATTTCGACAGCAACAATTTCAAGAAACTCAGCCAAAACAAGAACCTGTTATACCGAAAGTAACAATTCAATACATTCCAAACTTAAATTTAAAATCAGACACAGACTCAGACTTTGACCCACAAACGTCCAAAATGACTAGACTACCTACTAATCAACAAGTCTCACTCAGAGATGCACTGGAGGTCATTCCATTATTCGACGGAACAAATAGCGTCCCTTTCAGTCATTTTGTCGAAGCGTGCGAAGAAGCGAGGTCAATGCTTCCAGGTATCGAAGTGGAAGCAAACCTGGTCAAACTGCTTAGGAGTAAATTTGCGGGGGAGGCTCGAAAATGTATATATGGGTACACTTATAATTAGAAAAAGATGCAGTCGATTGCTTTATTAGAGGTTTACGAACGGAACTTCAAACTAGAATAGAAAAATCACTTTCATTTTCAGAAACAATAAACAGCGCGTTAGAAATAGAAAGATCAATTGCTGCAACAAAAGAATTAAGAAAAAGATCAAATTACCCTCAAATAGATGAAATAACAGAAAATACAACAAAAACTAATAAAGTTAATATTACTCGTGAAAATATTGCATCATGTCAATTCTGTAGAAAGATTGGACATATGGCACCAACATGTAGGAGTTTTATTGAACAACTATCAAATTTTAATCAACCCCAAAATCAATTTCAAACCAAAAATCAAAAACAATTTTTTCCCAATAATTTTCAAAATCAAGGACAATTTTCTCCAAATAATTTTCAAAATCAAAAACAATTTTCTCCTACTAATTTTCAAAATCGAAGACAATTTTCTCCTAATAATTATCAAAATCAAAGACAATTTTTTCCTAATAATTCTCAAAATAAAAGACAATTTTCGCCTAATTATTCTCAAAATCAAAGAAAAAATTTTCCTAACTATTCTCAAAATCAAACTAACAATCGATTTTTACCACAAAACAGTTAAATAATAATAAAATAATAACCCTCGATATGAGTCACGGGAAACTCAAAATAAATACAGCGAAGAAAGACCCCCTTGAAGAGAACAGGCACGCAGCCAACAATGTAATAGAAATGACTCTCGAAACGACCGTCACCATCCAAATAATTACCAGTCATATAATTAATGATTGCCGTAAGAGACAATATAATAATCAATATCAAGAACAAGAACAACCTCGACAATTAAATCCTCCACAACAATTAAATCCGGAAAACTCCAATGTCCTTCCCAGACCGGTTGCTCAGAGGAAGGCCTAAATCAAGAATCAAATGCATCCAATTCTAATTTCGAAAATATAAAGGAACAAAAAACTGCAAAAATCAACTTAAGCGTTACTAATACCATCCCTCATATAACATTATCATCAAACGGGTTAAGAAATCCTGTAAGATTGATGATTGATACAGGAGCTGGACCAAATTTAATTAAAGAAAAATCAGTCGAATCATTTATAAAAATAAATAAACAAAATTGTCTGAAATTGACAGGAATTAACGAACACCCAGTATATACTCTTGGTCAAATAACAATAAATATTTTTGAATTTCCAACAATTTTTAATATAATTCTCAATGAAGTTCCAGTAGATCACGATGGTGTTATTGGAACAGAATTTTTTCAAAATAATAACGTAAAAATAAACTACGAACAAAAACAAATAGAAATAAATGAAAAATATTATCCGTTTGACACTCAAGAAACAATAACTATCCCAGCAAGAACAATTTTTGATTTCTATGTCCTTGTTAAAAATAAAGAAAAAGAAACTGGTTTTATTCCTGAACTTTTACCAAATAGTGGAATATTTTTAGGAAAGGCAATAGTAACAAATAATAATGGAAAAGCCTATCTCAAAATTGCAAACACTTGTCCTTATCCAGTGGAAATTCCAGTCCCTACTGTAGAACTTTTAGATTTTGAAGAAATCAAAATACCAGACTATCATACGAAAACTTCAAATCAAAAATAAACTCAAAATCTAGCATCACAATCAGTTGAACATAAATTTAACTATTTTGACACTCAATACAATCAAGAAGATCACTTTAATCACATTTTGAACAATAACGAAGAAAATAAACTAGAAAATATAAAGAAATTATTACGCTTGGAACATATAAATCAAGAAGAATATAATCATGTTGAAAAACTTATTATTAACAATGAAGACATTTTCCAAATCCCAGAAGAACCTCTTGAAGCAACTAATGTACTAAGACACAATATCCCTACAGGGGACAGCCAACCCATATTTACGCGACAATACAGACTTCCCCAAGTTCAAAGAGAAGAAATAACTAGACAGGTCAATGAACTAATAAAAAATAAAATAGTAAAGCCATCTCAATCCCCTTATAATTCACCTGCTTTTCTCGTGCTTAAAAAACCGGATTCCCACGGAAATAGAAAATGGCGAATGGTGTTAGATTTCCGTAAATTAAATGAACAAACTATAGGAGATTGTTATCCCCTCCCTAATATCACGGATATCTTAGATCAGTTAGGACAAGCACAATACTTCTCGGTTTTCGACCTGGCCGGTGGCTTGTATCAAATAAAAATGAGTCCTGAAGACTCGCACAAAACTGCCTTTTCAACGCCCTACGGACACTATGAGTTCGACCGCATGCCCTTCGGTTCAAAGAATGCACCTGCAACCTTCCAACGTTTAATGGATCTCGTTTTAACTGGCCTTCAGGGAATTGAATTATTTGTATATTTGGATGACATAGTCCTATATGCAAATACTTTAGAAGAGCATGAAGAAAAATTCACAAAATTAGCAAATAGATTAAGAGAAGCAAATTTAAAACTCCAGCCAGATAAATGTGAATTTTTACGTCCAGAAGTAGTTTATCTTGGACATGTCATTGATAAAGAAGGAGTTAGGCCAGATCCGACGAAATTAGAAGCAGTAAGAAATTTTCCCATTCCGAAAAAACCTAAAAACATAAAAGAATTTATAGGACTTGCAGGATATTATAGAAAATTTATTGAGGCCTTTTCAAACATTGCAGCTCCACTCAATAAATTATTAAAGAAAGATGTAGAATTTAAATGGACAGAAACTCAACAGAAAGCATTCGATACACTAAAAACTAAATTGTGCGAAGAACCTTTATTACAAAGACCTGATTTCACTAAACCTTTCGTTTTAACAACCGACGCTTCCGGTTATGCAGTTGCAGGAATTTTATCTCAAGGCAAGATTGGAAAATATAAGCCAATAGCATATGCATCACGATCTTTGAGTGATAGCAAACGAAAATTCGATACCTACGAGAAAGAAGCTTTAGCAATTGTATTTTCTGTAACTCATTTCCGACCCTATTTGTACGGAAGAAAATTCACCTTAGTAACAGATCATAAACCATTAGTGTGGTTTCAAAATTGCAAAGACCCTTGTTCTCGTGCAACAAGGTGGAAATTAAAATTAGCAGAGTACGATTTTGATGTAATCTATAAAGCTGGCAAAATTAATGTAAATGCCGACGCCCTATCCAGAAATCCGACAGACAATATCGAGAAAATTATTAGTACTGAAGTATTAATTGCAAATCATATATATTTAAGAAATCCTAATGAATCATTAAATCAAGAAATACGAAATCAAGAAGAACTATTAAATCAAGAAATGAGGAATACTAAAGAATTACTAAATCAAGAAGAATTATTGAATCAAGAAATAAGAAATGATCAAGAATCATTAAATAAAGAAATAAGAAATCAAGAAGAATTATTCAATCAAGAAATGAGAAATACTA
>CAKNXH010051602.1:6025-26340 GCA_932178445.1 Andricus quercusramuli | reverse complement strand
TTGCTTTACACCGACACTGATAGTCTCATCTACCATTTCACCGTTCCAAACATTTATGATTTCATTAAGCGGGATATTCATAAATTTGACACATCAGATTATCCTCCAGATAATGTTTACGGAATACCGCTAAAAAATAAAAAAGTATTAGGACTAATGAAAGATGAGTGCAGTGGAAAAATGATAACAGAGTTTGTTGGTTTGAGAGCAAAATCATATGTATACAAAATCTGGAATGAAAGGTGTGAGAAAAAGAAAGCTAAAGGTGTGAAAGGGTCTGCGTTGAGGAAAATTACATTTAATGATTATAAAAAGTGTCTCCTTAAATATGAAAATGTAACAGCGTACCAAAATTTGATCCGCAGTAGAAAACACGAAGTGCACACTATTAAACAGAAAAAAATTGCACTAAGCTGGCACGACGATAAAAGAGTGCTTATTCCTGGAACGACAGATACACTTCCATGGGGATATGCCAAAAGAATTTACAAACCCATGGAAGTTGATAATGTATATAATTAAGCTCATGTATATAGTATTTGTATATAATTAATCTCATGTCTATAGTGTTTGTATATAATTAATCTCATGTATATAGTTATAGTATTTGTATACAGTACATATATTGAATTAAGATTGTGGATTATTATTATTATGAGAAGTTGTAGGCTCCGAAAGCTACGATCATGGTTCCTTAAAGACAACAATCCCGAAGCTACTGGAACGTGTACATCATCAGGTCTCTAGTCGCGGATGACCTCACGCGACAGAGTGAAGCGTGTGTGTATGTGTGAGTTATACGAATGACATGTAAGCAGAGGAATGAGTGTTTAATCAATTTTTAGATCGTAAGATAGCTACACTGTAAGTGAAAAGTCTCTGAAAATAAAGAGGAGAGAAGAAAAAATAAGTTGAATATAAATTGGTGTTTTTCATTTATTGCAACCTGATCCACCAGACGTAATCTCTCAATACCGAAGGATGATGTTTCTTCAAGCCACAATGCCAATGATGTTCGCTGACTCACGATTCGCTTATCTACTATTCGCACTTATTATTATAAGAACAAGGAACTAAAACAAAACACAAATTTCATTTTCATTTTCTTTTATTTATTTCTAAAATATCAGTACATTATAATTACAAAATAAGTAGACTATAAATTAAGTATATGGGAAAATATTTTTTGTCTTATCTCTATAAATTAAAATAAGTAATAAAATATTCATGTTCTATAGTCATCCAGTTTTCCAATAAAATTACATTTTCAATTGCGCAATTAGAGTAATTTTCATACATATGATGTGTACATTTAATATAATTAATTCTAAACATTTCACGCAATTCCTTTAGCGAGGCACATTCCAAATCAAGCATATGAACAATTTCACACGATATTTCTGCAAATTGTTGCAACCAATTCTTTTTTTTCCAAGCCTTTTACAAAACTTTTTGTTGCCTCTGCTGAAAAATTCTCGAGAATTACAGGCACTTGAGAATACGGTAAATCACCAGAATTCCAAGGTATTCCATGATGATTGCGCTCTGTCCAAATGTTTATAGACTTATACTTTGGTGGAATGTTTTTCCACTTGCAGGGTGGTTGAAAGAGAAAAGAATATGACTTTATACCTGTAGCATCAAAGAATGGTAATATAGCCAATTCTTTCAAGACAAATTTATTGTCTGGTAACTTGAAGCCCTGCATATCCACAATGTAGTCCATCTTGATTGCAACTAAACTATCTCCATGTGGTTACAACAGTTTTATACCAACTTTTTCACTCCACCACTTATTGGTTTATACTCAACTATACGATCATGTAAAATTAAGCAATATGCTGACGTTTGAGCAGGAAAATTGTCACTAGTTTGAAATTCTAAACGAACATCAACTGGTCCGTATTTCAGAGACTCATTTTGTTTAGAGCAGTCAATAACAACTAGAGGTGCATACTGTATAAATTCCCCTCTCGATAGCAATGGTTGCGGTTCTTTACCATAGTAATTAGCTTGAAAGTTTGTGTACATTTCATAGAGAAGAGCGTACTGATTTCGATTAATATCAAGATTCAAATTACTATAAGGATAGCACTGATCATTTAAAAGTAGTTTGACATTAGTCAGATTGCAATGATCAAAGTTGCTAGAACTTCTAGTAGTATTATTTTTTCTGTTTGTTTGAAATCCAAGTATGACAAATCTCGGTTTTTCCAATTGTGTTGAGGTTTTTACTGTCCAAACGTGGTTTGAAGTAGTTGGAAGTAGAGGATATTCATACAGTTCCCAAGTTCGAAAACTTATTGGAATAGGTGGATCTTTTTCAATATATTTTAGCAATTGAAATTTTCGTGAATCTGACAGTCTAACGCTAGGCAATAACCACTCTATTTTATTAATTTCAATTTTATACTGCTCGATGGGAGCCGCTTGCAAGATGGCATTTGCATCACTTTTTGATCTTGTCAAAATAATTTCATGCTTAGCATTGACAATGATTTTGTGATAATCTTCAGCAAAACCAAATATCATGTTAAGCGGTATGGCTACATCAAAGTAGCCAGTAGCGATGGTTAGTGATTGATTATTATCATTTATTTCGAGCCAACCAGTATTCTGTATGTAACGTGATTGTCCAGGATTTAGAGATACATAATTTTTCATGAGACTAGTGAGACCAACATTCTTGTTTCTATCAATTTCTATTGCATTGATTTCGTATCTTGCTTCTTCAAACAAATGATAGATGGCATTGGAAACTAAAACTGTGTTTGTAACTGGTTCTCCATCAGTTCTTACGATTCTTCCATGCACGTGAAGTGAACTTTTGCTCGGCAGGAGACAGTGGTCCTGATTTTGAACAGCAATCCGAATTTCATCACTGTTGTTGAAGGTTGATGAGGCATAAGGCTGATGTGCATGAATTTCACAGTGTGCAATCGACTCATCAAAGATGATTGGTGCTTGAATATTTAAAATTTCCCCGTCCATGACAAATGATCAAACGATGATAGACAAATTTACAGATGCAGGTGCAAAAAATCTTGAATCTCTTTATTTTCTTCTTCTTTTGAGCTTCAGACCTTGACTTTTTAGGAAGAGGGCACTTTGAGGTGTTAACCCTTTGACTGCTATTTGTCGACTGATTAGCTTTTGGCATCGTGCTGGTTTATTATAACCAAAGCCAATCTTTGTGTTGAAAACAATACCCATTATTATTAGAGAGACTTGATGTGTAGTCTAATTGTTATAACTTCTCCACGAAAATTAACCAAATGTTCGTCTTGATCAACTATACGGAGCTGTATATGATCTATTGACTGCACGGCGACTGGCAGGTAAATGACATGAGATGGTACTTCCACTATCTTATATCCAGGTGGCACTAAGGGAAAAAACTCATGAATAGTATGTACTTTCTGGCCATTAATGTATGCACCTGTAGTTATGCTACACTCAACCCTGAAAGAATTCACTTTTATGATTGATACCGGTTGATCAGATTCATACACTTGTTTAGCTTTTAGTCTGCGTGGAGAGAAACCTAGCAATTGACCAATAAAATCTTTAGGCTCAAAATTTACATCGTGACTGCAATAAATTTCACTTTTTAGAGTATTATTGTTTGGTTTAATATGAATTTCAATACCCTTTTTGACTAAAACATTCTGTAGATAGCGCTTTATGTCACCTATTTCATAACTTCCTGTAGGTATTTCAATTATTTCATTACCCACGTAAAATTTATTTTGACCAATTTCTACATTAGGTATCGAATTAAAAGTTAGAAATTCAACGAGTCCAAGTGCGTAATTTTTATGAGGAGACAACTCAATCGGAGGAAAATAGTGAGTTTCCAGGATTGGAGAAGTTCCCGATAATGTCAGTGTCAATGAATCATCCATGATGACTGCTAGCGTTCAACTGACTTGATATTGCAAATTTCAGCACTTAAATAGATTGAACGTACTTTAAAATTTTAATTGATTGCATAGAAATCGTAAACATAAATGTCCACACACGAATGTATCGTAATTTTGATATCTCTCGTGATTATACTTTATGCTACCAGCACCGAGATACTTGAAGATATCCGAAGGTGGTCGAAGATTACCGAAGCTATCGAAATACATTATTTTACTACCAATCTCTTTATAGGCACACCAATGTGTTCCTGGTCTTTTTATTATCATCAAGATTGACAATAGCACATTCATATTTACGTGGTCCACCCTTTGGTAATCCATTTCGCATGAAAACACCTCGAAAATGCGGAATCTTCAAAGATTTTGCGAATTTGAGTAAATCTGCATCAGTTAAGGCCCGATGAGGTAGCTTCACTTTGAGTTTTTTGACTTGCGTTTAAGTCCTGCTCCTTGCTTATACGGCTTTAGATGAAGCCCTAATCCTTCCCTATATGGCTTCAAGTAAAGGCCTTTTCCTAAAGAAATGGCTTCCATCGCTTCATTATGCCGTTTACTCTCTGAAAGTTGCTGTTTTGCCGAATTTGCATCATTTACAGCTTTAGCTATTCCTGCAGCTCCACCAGCTAGCGCCCCGGCAGCGCTGAGGCCCGCAAAAATGGGTATGAGAAAGGGTAAAAATCCTCCTACTTTGGTCGGTACAGGTAGAATACGAGGTTTATTCACATTTCTTTTTCCACCTGCCTTCATTACAGCTGCGCGTGCGCCTCTGAGTGCAGATTTAATGGCAGTTTGCGCATTATTGGTTGAAATCATAGACTTTTTAGCTGCAGCGACAATTTTTCTCAGTGTAGTGGTAGGTTTTTTATTCCTGAGACCCATCCCGAATTTTGATTTCATCTTCATTGCGTTTGTTATTCCCCAAGCAGCCGCCTTTTCACCTATGCCTGCGTCCTGAGCCAAGACACGTTTCCAAGCTTTTTCAGCTAGTTCTCTATCAGCTGAGTTTCTAGCCTCTATATTTTCTCTATTCTGTGAGTAGGCTATATCGTGCTCTTTGCAAGCAGCGTCCAGTGTATTGATTCCTGGATCACCTCGTGCTAATCGTTTGGCTAGTTTAGTACCTGGTCCACAGTACTGATAACCAGGCAAGTGCAACTCAAACGGCAAATTGTTGATGATTTTGTTGAGCAAACCTCTTCCACGTCTTGCCTGCTTCGAGGTTCGTTTACAACTGACTCGTTTGCCTCTGTGAACGATCATATCTATGCAAGGGATACTTTCAGACTGAAGGTTCAACCTATATAACCAAGATATTTATAGGATTTCCAGTCAGTCTTCGTCAAGATGCAGTTTAAAACACAACCTGTGAAACTACCTATCCAGAATTTTGATTTGCTTGTTCAAAACGAGAATAGAGAAAAACGACATGGACGTTTGTTACCAAAAAGCGTACGAGCAATATTTTGTAGACCTTCCAACTGTGGAAAGACAAATGCTTTGCTGGCTCTATTGATACATCCAAATGGACTAAGATTCGAAAATATTTACATCTACTCAAAATCTCTGAAACAACCAAAGTATGAATTTTTGGAAAAAGTCCTTCAATCTGTAGATGACGTTGAGTACTATCCCTTCAATGAGCATGAGGAGGTTATAATGCCAAGTGAAGCAAAACCAAATTCAGTCATTGTATTTGATGATGTGGCTTGCGAGAAACAGGATAATATAAGAGCATTTTTTTCTATGGGTAGACACAAGGATGTCGACTGTTTTTACTTGAGCCAGACATATGCCCATATTCCTAAACATCTTGTATGCGATAATGTTAATTTACTTGTGTTATTTAAACAAGATGAAATGAATCTAAAGCATATTTATGATGATCATGTGAATACTGATATGACTTATTCAAAATTTAAACATATGTGTTTAGCTTGCTGGAATGGTGATAAGTATGGATTCGTTGTAATTGACAAGGATAGGAATCTTAATCAAGGTAGATATAGGAAAGGTTTTGATTGTTTCATAAATCTGGAAAAGTAATATATACATAGGCTGTGATCAATACAGAAACAGTCGCACCTTAGACGTTGATGTATCAACATGTCTTCACGTCAGGAAAATTTCCAAAAGCAAAAAAATATTTTACATCAAATTGCTAGAGCTAGTGAATCAATTCGACGGAAGCATAGGTTAATAAAGTTGGGTAAAGAAACAGTTGAACAAACATTAAGTGAGACTTTCAAGCCCATTGTTAATCCACTCGAGAAAATTGTTGGTGGTCTCAAGAATATGAAAGAAAAAAAACTTGAGCCAATCAAAAGTAAAGAAGAAGAAGGGGAAGCAAAGAGTAAAGTAGAAGAAAGTATTGATGATGATGATGATTTGTCATATAAATCAATTAATGACGAGGAAGAAGCAGACGAGACTGAATATCCCAGTAACATGGAGTTATCAGCTCGTAGTGAAGAGGAAAATAACTCAGAAACGCCTACATCTTCATGGATTGTTGATGATGATGCAAACAAGTATCTCATATTGTTGGGTGAAAGAAGCAGAGAACTCGATAATGTGTATGGAGTGAGAAAATTAACGAGAGATAGATTAAGGATTGGAGATTCTCCGATAAGTTTCAGTCAGAACTATATTCATGTGGGTAATTTGAATTTTCCCAAAAGTAAAGGCTTGCTTGAACTATTATTTAAAAAATCATTGCAACAAACGCGTATAAAAAGAATTATAAACCAGATGGCGAAATTCGTGACAATCAATCCTTTAAATATAAAAATTTTATAAAGAAATTAATTCCCACATCTCCATCAAAAAATACAAATAGGCGAAGTAAAAGCCGAAAATCATCATCAGGTAAAGGTATGATCCCGCAACACGTGATTGCTAGACAGGGTAGTCTGATGGACTACATTTACTGGGATGACCCGAATGAATTGGTAGATCAATTACGCTTACTGCTGGCGTCTCAAGCAGCTGGAAATCCAAGTCACACAAACGAAATTATATCAATTATTGAAGAGCTGCGAGAAGCTGGATTTATATATTAATGAGTGTTTTGCCCAGATTTTAATCATTTGCAAGATGAGCATCGATGTATTCGGGCGTCATTCCAAGCGAGCAGGGAGTACAAGTCGTGGTCCTCCTGGAATCGGCTTCAAAGTCACATCTGAAGGAGATTATGACATGAATAATAAAAGTCTGTGTAAAGTGGCTGATGCACAAGAGCAGAATGATGCTGTTAATCTGAATATGATGCAACATATGATACAGCGTGAACTTCAGACTATCTACGATGTTATAGCTTCCTTGCGAACTGAGGTAGTCAATAATAATATGATGATTGAGACTTTGGAAAATTCCACAGATAAACTTTTCAAAAATGCGAAAATTGATGCTGAATCAATTCAAAAACTGGTGTATCGAAATTCAGAGCTCATTAGTCAAGTAGACAACAGACTGAATGCACTCAAAAATGGACGTTGAGAAGCAGCAGTTGGTGAAGGAGCTGCACAAGCCAGCTAGAAGGAATTACCAACGTCGACATTTTGACATCCGTGGAATTGATGAGACCTGGCAAGCTGATCTTGTTGAAATGCAACCGTACGAGAGAGTAAACAAAGGATACAAGTACATCTTAACTGTAATTGACATATTTTCAAAATTTGCTTGGGCTGTTCCCGTTAAATCCAAGAAGGGTGATGATGTAGCTGCAGCCATGAAATCTGTACTTGATAAAGGACGCGTACCAAAAAATTTACATGTTGATAGAGGTAAAGAATTTTACAACTCGCATTTTGAGAAGCTTATGAAGCGATATAAGATAAATTTGTACTCGACATTTAGCAATTTAAAAGCATCAATTTGCGAGCGATTTAATCGTACCTTGAAAAATAAAATGTGGATGCAATTTAGCTTGCAGGGTAATTATAAGTGGATAGATATTTTGAAAGATTTAATTTTTTCTTACAACGATACCAAACATCAGACTATTAGAATGAAACCAAAAGATGTTACTAAACAAACTGAGAAAAAATTGTTGTTCAATGTATACAAAAATTTCAATGTGAAACAAGCAGTTGAGAAAGCTAAATTTAAAGTTGGAGATAAAGTTCGTATAAGTAAATTTAAGCATGTTTTTGAGAAAGGCTACACACTGAATTGGACAACTGAAATATTTACCATAAGTCATGTTAAGAATACTGAACCAGTGACGTATATGCTTAAAGATTATCGAGATAAAGCTATTGCAGGTAGTTTTTATGAACAAGAACTTGGCAAAGTTAGACATCCAGACATTTATCTTGTGGAAAAAGTACTGAAAAAACGTGGAAATGAGCTGTTTGTAAAATGGTTAGGGTTTGACGACTCTCACAATAGTTGGATAGATAAGCCTAGTTTGTAAGTATCTTTGTATTAATATTAAGGTTTTTCTGAATAAAGTTGATTATTATCAAACATATATCTTTTTACTTACTCATCTATCTACCCTTAATCTATTAAATGAAAAAGGCGAATTTGGATTAAATTATACTTTTATTCAAATTCTCATACTAATAAAATACATGACAAGTTTTAATGTACAAAAGTACCGTTCACACATCTGAGTTCTGGTAATTTCTCAATCACTTCTTCACACACATTTTGATTGTAAAAAGTAATAATTTCAAGAAACAGAATTTCAAATCGCATGAGATTATTAAATATAGGTTTTTTCATTGCCTTATTTTTTAAACTTGCATAATTTTTTTGTATATAAGATTTTACACTTTTCACACAAGGCGATTTCACATTGCACCAAACACCTTCAGCGATGGTTTCAATGATGACATCCTTTGTGCGTTGAAACGGCATAAGACTCTGCTCCAGAAGATACCGGTCGATACAAACACTGACTTCCTGGAGAACAGCAAACGTTGTTTCTTGTAGTACAAACGGATAATATTTTCGAGTATCTTGAATTTGCTCCAAAGCCACTATATAATCTCCAAAAGATGTAGTCATATGTATATGGAAATTTCCACAGTCGATGCATTGCTGCTTCTCTTGGCCATCAAAGAACAGTGAAATGAGTTTGAAGTAACTTTTAAATCATTTCCAGTCTTCAGGATTCAGGGTTATACTTTCACGTGGATGACTGGCTAACAGTTTCACAGATGAGGCGAGATTTCCGTCTTTTTTAAAATCAGCACCAATGATAATTTGCTTTGTGAATGATGAATTCAGATTGTAGGTAGTTGCATGTAACATTTGATTTCGAGGCGTATGAGGCATGATGATGATGTTGATTGCTTTCAGATACTGAGTGATAGTTGAAGACTCTTAACTTTATATATTTTTCTTTACAAATTCGACGGAATTGTAGCATCCACCCAAATACCGCATGCAGAGATCACCATCTTCACCAGACTTTTGCATTCCCAACAGCAGATTTTCATCTTCACTCAGCAGATTGGTCATCCTCGCTGGTAGAAAAAGGGTGAATTTGTCTTCTACCGTGACAATGAATCGCATTCCAAACTGTGTTGTGACTTTCCTGATGCTTGTAATTTCATAGTCTTTGTTCAGCTCTAGGTCCTTGAGCTTCTTCGTTGGAAGGAAATTGTTATTGATGGCAACTTTATTTAGTTTGGAGTAATCCATTTTTTTTCACCGTTTCACTTTTTGAAATATTCAAAGTACTAAAGTTTCTCGTTAAAGTTTGTGAATCTATTCGCACTTGTATTACTTGTTTTAGTTCTCGAATCCTCTGTAGGAATACGTTTACACGATTTTTCAGCTCTTGTCGCTTTTCCTCTTCTTCACAATCTGACATCTGACAATAAACTGATGAAAGAGAAGATCTGGCCTCCTTTTATAGGCGCTTACTCCCTCTACCAAATTTCAAAAGACTTTCGCATTATATGATGCAAAAATGTTCTAGAACGTTCTACACTGTAATCGACACGTTCGGGATATAATTATTGCAACGCAAAATGTGATGCATCATTACAATACCCTTGAAGCTGCTGACGGAAGAAATACTTTCCAGAAATTGCGTAGAATATTTTTGATGATGCCATCAGGAATATTCTAGAACGTTTTATCTGTGAGGAAGCTATGAATCATCCTTGTTTTTCTCGTTATAACCTTGAAAGTATTGCCAGAACGTTTTACATTATAATCGACACGTTCGGAATATGTATTTTTGCAGCGCAAAATCTAATGTGTCAATACAATAAGCTTGGAAGGTGTTGAGGAAAGAAATTTTTTCCAGAAAGCAATAAATCATCCTTGTTTTTCTCGTAATAAACTTGAACGTGTCTTGACATGAATTCGGCTCGTACAATTGCGCAATATTCTGTGACGTCATCATGAGCTTCGAGAATGTTCCAGAAGCTGAGCACGGTGAATCTGGTAATACACTGGAAATTTGTTCGCAGCTCGCACCTCATATAGCCGAGGATTATTATTATGAAGGTTAATACCTAAGCAGAAAAAGTTTTTGCGATGTAACTTCAAGGGCAAATGAAAAAAAAATGTAACCTTGAAGCTATTTTACGTAAAATTCAAAATGCGTTTTATATTCATGAATTCCGTTCGTACAATTCTCCAACTTGAGCAAAGATACTGGATGCAACCTGATCCGTGAGAATAAATCAAATCCATATAGATGAAAACAGGATGTCACATCAAATTTCACATACAGACACACTTGCATATTTGCGCCTTAAATATGACTGTTTTATCTATAAGGAAGCAATGAATCATTCTTGTTTTTCTCGTAATAACCTTTAACGCGTTTTGACATGAATTCTGCTCGCACAATTGTGCTATATGCTGTGACGTCATCGTAAGCTTCGAGAATGTTCGAGAATGTTCGAGAAGCTCCACGATCCCTCGAGAATGTTCTAGAAGCTAAGCAGCACGGTGTCCATGCCAACCTCACACGGATACACACGGACACACACACACACACAGATACTCACTAATACTAACTCATCCAGAAACGCCCCTGTATATCTACTGTCCTGCTTACAATGATTACATGTATTACATTTTTAAACATTATATTACAAATAAAATTTCTAACGCTACGGGGTTTCGAACCTACATCTATACCTTAATCTATCGCCTGGCAGTCGGGAGTCTTACCCATTACTCCATACCTGAAGAATTGAAAGTCAATGAAAAAACCATCCTCATAAGGCACAGCTCCAAACAGTTGAAAAGAAACAATTTTTTAACTCCTTTTTCTCATTATTTTTTTTAATATTATGCAACATCATGTAGATGTGAAATGAATCAACTGCTAACGGAAATATAAATGAAATAATTTTTAAATAAATAATTTAAACCGATGACAACACATTTTTTTCAACATTTTTTTTTTAAATTTTTTTCAACAAATTTTTTGTTTTAAACATTTTTCTTCAAACAAATTTTTGTTCTAAAATTTTTTTAATCAATTTTTTTTCAAACCTGTTTTATAGAATGCTTTTTAGACATTTTTTTTGGCGCCCACTTCATAAAAAAAGGAAGTTTCTGCGTGTACCGAAATTTCGGTACGAATATGGGTATGTCTACACAAAAATCCAGCTATTCGTACTCAAATTTCAGTCGTTTTTAAATAATGAACCCTAGTATATGCCGATGGTCGGGCCATCTCTTGCGCAGAGTCGGGCCGACCATAGTGTTATGGTTATTTTGAGCCAATTTGCGAAAGCCCAAACAACCGTCGACCCAACCTTGGGCCAGAGTTCGACCGAAGGTCGAGAAAAATGAGGCTGATTGTACTAGATAATATTACACCTATGATTGGGCCAACCATCATACAGAGTCGGGCCGACCATATTGTTATGGTAATTTTGAACCAATTTTCCAAGGACTAAACGACCGCCGACCCAACCTTGGGCCAGAGTTGGACCGACGGTCGGAAAACGTGAGGTTACTTGCACTGGATAATATTACACCGATGGACGGTCCAACCATCACTCAGAGTCGGGCCGACCATATTGTTATGGTTATTTTAAATCAATTTGCCAAGGCCTAAACGACCGCTGACCCTACCTTGGGCCAGATTTGGACCGACGATCGGCAAAAGTGAGGTTACTTGCAGTGGATAATACTACACCGATGGACGGGCGAACCTACGCCCAGAGTCAGGCCGACCGACATGTTATGGTTATTTTGAGCCACTTTGCCAAAGCCCAAAGGACCGTAGACCTAACCTTGGGCCAGAGTTGGACCGACGGTCGGTAAACGTGAGGTTACTTGCACTGGATAATATTACACCGATGATCAGGCCAAGCATTACCCAGAGTCGGGCCGACCATATTGTTATGGTTATTTTAAACCAAATTTGCCAATGGCTAAACTGCCGACGACCCTACCTTGGGCCACAGTTGGGCCGACGGTCGGGTGAATTTCAGAAGCCGCTTCGTCGGGCTTGGTTTTTAGCTTATGTATTTCTTTTGACATGAATCCCGCTAAACGGATAAATTGTTCGATGTAATATTTGAACCACATAATCTAAAGGGCATAGTGCATAACCTATTTGGCTCGATTTTGAAAAATTGTCTGGTTTTTTAGTTTTTTTAATTGAACGAAAATGTGGTTCATTTCTGCGCCTATAAACGAGCAATCCGCCAGCGGGAAAGTACCCCCGTTGAAGCGAAAACATGCGCTCCGAATTTCCCTTTGAATTTATCCTGATTCACCGTGACGGTTTCCGAGGATGCTGAACCCAGGGGGTCGCTCGTAAATCATTCGCCCTTTCGATTGTTGCATCCTGAGACGATTCGAGCCTCTTGAATGAAATTGATAACTATTAAAATATGCATAAATTGAATTTTTACATGCTGCATTAGGTTCATTGCATAATTACGAGACGATTAAAAAAAGATAGAAAAAAATCGGTTCAGCGGTTCAATTTCTGTTGGGAATTTTGGTAAAGTTGCATTTTATTCGAGATTACCTTCAACATTGAGAATATTTACCAATCTTCCAAATCCTTTTTTCATTTTTTGTTTCAAGTTATATCATCTTCAAATTTTATCAGCTAATTAATATTTCATCGATCCGTGTTTTGCGCAATTTTAGATATTGTAACAGTATTCATTGTCGGTGGGTGATTTACTTTGGTCTTTATCGAAAGAAAAAACCAGAGTCAAGGATGATTAATCAATTCATTGAATATTCAATTCGATTCATCGAATCTAATTGTTATAAACGAGTGATATTAACAAAATTTAAACATATTGCAAATTTTGCTTCAAAGTATCTTTGTAACTTGAAATTGCTTCATTTTATCAACTCGATCATCTTTGATCATGAAGATTTGTTGTATGGTATCATTTGTTTGTTTTATAAAGAAATTATGTCAATAAATGCATAGTGGAGGAGTTCATTGCAGAAAGCTCGTAAGTTTGAGCGCGCCTAGGGCGCGCACCTGTTGTATCTCGCGCTTCGCGCTCGATTAGGCGTTCATTTCGCACTTCACGCTCGATAATATATTCACCTCGCACTACGCGCTCGGACACATTTGCCTGACGCTTTAAGCTCGGTTCCTCTGGGTTTTCGTAGTTCGTGTGCTAGCTATTGCGCGCTTCGCGGGCTAATACTCTCTTAGTTAGCTCCATCGTTATGACCTGCTTTTGGTTCAATTATGTACGTTTTACATAGAAAGAGGAACTAATCTACTTAAGGTTCTATCGACCTTAAGAAACACATTTTCATCAAGACACTCGCACTTCGCGCTCGATATTTAGTTTAAAAATAATGTAAACCTTGCGCTCCACCTTCGTTTCTGTTCATCATTTAATGGAAACTCAAAAGTTTGAACGCGCTCACGATGCGCGATTTGGTTTTCGCGCTTCGCAACAACAATATGTTATGTTCTATGTTCTTCAGATAAAAATGACTAAATTTGTATTTGATCTAAAATGAAGAAGGAAATTCCTTCACTTCAGCGTACATTTCCGTATCTTTCTAATTAATCATACAATCAGAAAGATTTCTTCCAACTATCTGAAAAGGGGCGAAAAAAAGTATCTAAGTTGTGTTTGGAACATATATATGATAAATTTTTGAATAATTATTGAAAAATGGACATTTGACAGAAACCGGGGGTGGGGGGTGGGGTTAAATTTTACACAAATCTAATACCTTCTCTGGATGAGAATGTAAAAATAGAATAAACTGTTCGAATTTTCAAGTACCATGAGCATTAATTATTATCATACCATTAGGACATTTCCCTTTCGAGGTAGGCGTGACTAGCTCGGTTGGAAAATAGTAATGTGGGGAAGAAGGTATAGATGTCTTAGATTGATGTCGAATTTTCGTGTTATTTATTTAAATAACTGTTCGTCCCGCAACACTGCTCCGACCCAGGTGGCCGATCAATCTCTCTAGCGATCACCCCAAGTGAAGAGCCTCACAAAATTTTTATGTGTGGTTCCCCACTTGGGCCCATTAGTGTCCAAGGTCTTTTGTTTCGGGCGTCACTCACTCTATCGTCACTCTGTTTACAAACTATTTGTCGCCACACTTTTCTGTCCTGGCATACTTCTCTAGCTTCCTTCACGTCCATGCATTTTTTCATGCAAGCTCTCGTGTTTATATGGCTTCTTATGTTTCTTCGGATTGAGGTCTCATTCGCACATTCAAACAATTCTTTGGGCGGCCTAACTTTGAGCATGCTGCCATTTACTTGACCTTTATACACTTGTTTGGTCAGTCGTTCATCTTCCATTCTTTCAAGATGTCCGCACCATCTTAACTGATTTCTTTCCCATTTGTCAACTAGTGTCTCTCCTGTACCACATTCTTTGAGGATTGTCTCGTTTCAGACTCTGTCCATCAGTGTTTTTCCGCATATTATGCGCAGAGGTTTCATGCCGATCGCGTTGATTTAACTCCTGTTCTTTTCTTGGCAGGTCCATGTCTCGCTACCGTATAGTACAATTGTTACGAAAATAGAGTTATGTATGACCATTTTAGCTTTTTTTGATATGCTTTTATATCTGACTTCCCGTCACTAGTGAATAGGCTGCTTAGACATATGTATGTGCTTATCAACTTGTTCTAATTTCTTATCACTTAGGACAATTCTGCACATTGCGTTATCATCTTTTCCTTCAAATACTATGATTTTTGTTTTATTTACGTTAATTTTCGCAGTTTTAACAATGATATCCGTAGCATAGTCCATGCGCCCTCTATATCTTTATTGCTTATAAGCGCTTCTCAAATTGCCCTATCTATGCGTTCCTTTAATTTATTCTAAGAATCTACCCGCACTTCCGGTTTCTGTAAATTTTCAATCTTGTTTCGCGCTTGTTTCATTTGCTTGGTTCTCTTTCTTCTCCATTAACAAATTTTTCCCTGTTACAATTTTCTCTTGTTGGATCCCCAGAATTACTTAGCACCCTTTCTCTATCTGTACCCTAACGCTGGACGCCGACCCATCCGTTCATATCTCCTAGCAGAATGATTCTTTCACCATGATCGCAAGTACTTATTGTATCATTTAAAGTGTCCCAGAAGGCGTCTTTGACGTCTCTCTGATCACTATCAACTGAGGCGTAGCACGCTTTGATAAATAATATTCTGATTCCTACTTTCATTCTAACCAACGGCAATCTGGGCGATATCTCCTGGCTCTTTGAGATACTGTTTTGCTTCTTTATTCATAATCTAACCGACGCCTTGATTACAATGTGATTCACCATCTACTCCTAACCATATTTTAAAACCGCCTTTCAACACCCCATTTTAAGCATGTTTCTACTTTCGCAACCCTTTTTCTTTGTCTCTGATACACATAGAATATCTAGTTTCCTTACGTGCATAGTTTCTCGTAGTTCTCTTACCTTAAGATTACGGAAGGATGGGGGGGGGGGAGCAAGGAATGGAAATCGAGAGACAGTGGCGTAACTATCGGTGTTCCATGTGTTCCAGGAACACCGGCCCCGCAAGCTAGGGTGCCCCCAAAGCTTGAAGTCGAAGAAAAAATGTTTAACAGAGGAATGAACCGTAAATGACTAGTCGACCCTCCGAACACAAATTTTTTAAACGGCGTTACGCCACAGTCGAGAGAGTCGCAATTTCTTGACGTGTTATGCTGAGAAGGTCTCCAGCCCTCAGCAGCGTTGCATTAGGTAGGAGTTCCCATGTTTCAATCTGCTAATTCCCGGCCTACCTATAAACGACGAGACAATAACTCTTTTTTTTTTTTTTTTTTTTTTTTTTTACGCACAAACTTTGTTCAATCATTATTTGTCGTATCTTGCATAGTTTGGCCGTAAAATTGAATTTTTGGATTTTAAATTATTTTTTGTGCAATGAAAATGTGAAATTTTGATTTTTCAAGGAAATTCAAAAAGTCGTTATGATAATCTTGTAGGGCGTGCAAAAAAAATATTGTTCTTGTCCTGACTTTTTTTCGTATCGTGCGTTGTTTGGCTGAAAATGTTAATTTTCGTTTATGTTTTTGGATTTTGAAAATACTGTAACTCTAAAAATTTTCATTTCATCAAAAAAAGTCGTGAGAGTAAATTGTTCGAATTTCTGATTAATATGAGCAGCCGCACATATAATTATCAAATTTTGAAAAAAAATGGTCTCAAAAATTTTCAAAATGCTCTAGCTTTATGAATTTTGATCAAAAATGGCTGTCTGACGATGTTGACCTTCATTTTAAGATACTTGAAGAGTATACCATAGGCCAGTCCAATCTGTAATTTCTTTCGAAAGTTATCGTGCTAACAGACTAAACATCTACACACACGCATGCATACATACATATATACATACATACATACATACATACAGACACACAGAAACGTTCGTAAAACCCTGTTTTTTGGGTTCAGGGGGTCTCAAAACGTGGACATTTGACAAAAACCGGGGGGGTCAAATTTTACACAAATCTAATACCTTCTCTGGGTGACGGACAACTTTGCACGTAGCAACTTTGCACGTGCCCAACTGTGCACGTCGAAATTTAGGCGTACACAGATGGACTCATGTGCACTTTACCGTGCACAGATGTCACTTTCCTAACTGTGAACGTGCACAGATGTCACTTGCCCAACTGTGCACGTGCACAGATGTCACTTGCCCAACTGTGCACGTTCATGTCCTTACGTAAGGCTTGTACTTAAGTAATTCAGAGAGTTCAAGGAATTCAGAGAATTTCTTGAATTCAGAGAATTCAAGGGATTCGGAGAATTCAAGGAATTCAGAGAATTCAAGGAATTAAAAAAAGTCAAGGAATTCGGACAATCAGAGTAATTCAGAGAGTTAAAGGAATTCAGAGAATTCATAGAATTTGAAGAATTCAAGGAATTCAAGGGATTTAGAGAAAGCAATGCATTCAGGGAATTCAGAGAATTCAACGATCTTAATTCATTCATCGAATTCACTACGAATTGACGGAAATCTATGAATTCCTTGAATTCTATGAATTCGTCGAAAGTGAGGCTCGCGGGATTTTCAAACTTTAGCGCATGTCCGAATTCTTTCTCCCATTTGTTCTTTAGAATTGAACGCTTTCTGGCTATAGTCTTGGAAAGTTTATCGTTTAACAGTCGAATTTTGGGCTGCAAAATATTATTATTCAACTAGGAAATATCAATTTAACCAATTTTAATAGATTTATGAATCTTACCTTTGGAGTGATACGTACAGTTTCTATATTCGGAACCAATTATGAATTTTTGTACGAAAAAGCACTTCAAACTAGGCCAATTTATGAGATACGATAAATAGGGAGAATTTGTAAGGTTTTATAGTTGTTTTTATGCAAGTTAAACTCTGGAATCCGTCGAACTTCAAACAATTCTGCACTATTTTTGAGCCATGCTTGAGGAAGGAATCTTTTTTCCTTGTGGGACATAATACTTCATTTTTCCACTTATGAAGTATTTAGCAGAAAATTTTCAAGAAAATCGTGCCAGGTGCAGCAAGATAATTTAATATTAACGATTCTATTGCAAATTTTCAAAAAGGCCTTTTTCCAGAGGAAATACACGTGAACATTTATGGGCTTTGAACAACCTCTAAAAATCAACTGATTTTAAAATGAGAAAAATACGTGCTTACTTTTTTGTGTTTGAATAAATCTTGCGGGCGAGACCAAGAAAATTTGAAGAAAAACATGTGAACCACCCAAATAAATGAACCTTGAGATTTCTCTAACCAATGACCAAGAAAAATGTGTAACCCGTCATTATACATCGCCACATAAACAACAGTAAAACACTCATAAAAAATATTTTATTTAACAGTTAATTTTTTATCAAATCATAAAAAAAAGGCATAAAAGAAATAAACGATTTGGTCAAATCAAAGACAGATAAGTAACTAGAAAAAAATAAATACCTACCAAGTAGGCACGGTAGTTAGTGGTCATTAGGACGTTCAAAGGACATCAGCTGTCTCTATACCCACTGGAAGACTCAAAGAAGCTTGATGAGATGAAATTATTGAAAATTAAATTCAAAATAGTACATTGTGTATCGAGGGCGTAAAGAAGGCTATTTTGACGAGTCAAAATAGCCGTACACCCTTGACACACACTGTACTGTATTTGTATGTGTAGCGGTCCTAAAGTTTTATATAGCGGGCGTAAAGTTTCATGTAGCGGGCGTAAAGTTTCATGTCTGCCCGGCGGCGGAGTGCGCATGTCCGAACGTCACTGGGCTGGAAGTGGCCACATTACGTCTGCTTCACGTGCATACAATGACGCGTTTTTAAGGGGGTCGAACGAAAAGAGATTTTCCCATATCTTCAATAATTTGAAAGGAATAATTTCATCAAAATAATATTTGAAATATTTTTAAACTAACTTTTAGAAAGTTAATACGCTCCATTCCACACATAGAAATTTTGACGTGCACAGTTGTCACTTGTACAACTGTGCACGTGCACAGATGTCCAAGTGACAACTGTGAATGTGCACAGATGGCACGTGCACAGATGGCACGTGCACAGTTGGCACGTGCACAGTTGGCACGTGCACAGTTGTCCCTCTGACCAACGACGTGCACAGTTGTCCGTCTGGCCATCGACGTGCACAGTTGGACACGTGCAAAGTTGCTACGTGCAAAGTTGACCCCATCCCACCTTCTCTAGATGAGAATGTAAAAATACAAATTTTCAAGTACCATGATCATTAATGATGATTAATTTATTGTTTTAATCATTAGAAATATTATTGAGAACATAAAAACAATGAAATATTGTGAATTATTGTGAAATATTGTGTTTCGAATGTATCGTAGTAAAAATGGAGCGAAACAGAAGCTCTGATGGTTTCAATAAATTAGCTAAGCTATTAATGAAAAAATATATTGAATTTGGAAGAATATTCATATGAGGAGTGGAATTCTCTGAATAAAAAATGTGATAAATTTTTAAAAAATGGAAACATGAACTTTAAAGTTCTGATGAGGAAAACATTACAGTTTTCGAAACGTCGACAGAAATAAAGAAATTTTAACATCCAATTTCTACTTATTGGTCTGAAGTATGTCATCTCTACCATCTTAATATTATTTCTCATTAACTTATATCACTCAGACAAACAACAGCGCTTTAACAACATCATTATTCTAACTTGAAATATTGTGAAAAAAACATACACGAGATAAAAAAGAAATGAAATAAGCAAAGTTTTGATGAGAATGTGCCCACTTGTCGGGCTGATTTTTTCACTGTTAATGTAATTTCTTACGAATAAAACAAAAACTACACATCCCATCAAAAAGTGTTCCGTAAGAAATTTGTAGATCTTTTTTTTACGCACAAACTTTGTTCAATCATTATTTGTCGTATCTTGCATAGTTTGGCCGTAACATTGAATTTTTGGATTTTTAATTATTCGTTCTGCAATAAAAATGTGAAATTTTGATAATCGTTATGATAATCTTGTAGGGCGTTGAAAAAAAACAACATTTTTCTTGTTTTGACTTTTTTTCGTATCGTGCGTTGTTTGGCTGAAAATGTTAGTTTTCGTTTACGTTTTTGGCTTTTGAAAATACTGTAACTCTGGAAATTTTCATTTTATCAAAAAATGTCCTCAGAGTAAATTGTTCAAATTTCTGAGTACTATGAACAGCCGTACACATAATTATCAAATTTTGAAAAAATGGTTTCAAAAATTTTCAAAATGCTCTAACTTTCTGAATTTCGATCAAAAATGGCTGGCTGACGAACTTGACCTTCATTTTAACATACTTGAAGAGTATACCAAAGTTCAGTCCAATCTGTCAATTCTTTCAAAAGTTATCGTGCTGACAGACTAAAAATCTACACACATACATACGTACATACATCCATACATACATACATACATACATACATACATACATACATACATACATACATACATAC
>CAKNXH010051601.1:0-30033 GCA_932178445.1 Andricus quercusramuli | reverse complement strand
GTGAAAAAGACTGCATCACGTGGTTCGTCAATGAGTTGAAAAATTTAGCTGAGAAAGTAGATTCTTGCCTAAAGAATCCTGTGTCAATGGGTCCCTTAACTGCAAAGCAAGAGTATGATTTTAAAAATGCCAAAGTTTGTCATATTAGTGAACAAGATTTTGCCAAAGATTATGTGAAACATCGAGATCACTGTCATTTTACGGGGAAATACTGTGGCCCTGCTCACGACAGGTGTAACGTAAACTACCCAGACTCACATATAATTCCTATAGTATTTCACAATTTATCTGGTTATGACGCTCATTTTTTCATAAAAGAATTGGCCACAAGCTTCGATGGTGGTATCTCATTATTACCCATCAATAAGGAAAAATATATATCCTTTACCAAGAGTGTGCAAAATACAAACGTAAAACTGAGATTTATTGACTCTTTTCGCTTCATGCCAAGCAGCTTGTCCAAATTAGCTTCAAACCTGGGCAATGACGAAAAATTGATCACAAGAAGATATTGTAAAACTGATGGGGAATTTGCATTACTAACGAGAAAAGGTGTATTTCCGTACGATTATGTTGATAACTGGCAGAAATTAGATGAAGATCGACTACCAGCAAAAGAGGAATTTTATTCAAAATTAAACGATGAGGGTATTGAAACTTATAATTTAGACCCACTGCACTACTTTACAGCACCTGGACTTTCCTTCGATGCTATGCTAAAGTATACTGGGATTGAACTCGACCTATTGACAGATGTAGAAATGTTATTACTGATTGAAAGTGCCATCACCGGCGGTGTGTCTCAGTGCCCCAATAGGTATGCGAAGGCGAATAATAGATTCATGGGCTTGAATTTTAATCCATTGGAACCCGAATCTTACATAATGTATTTTGATATAAATATTCCTGATGATTCAGAAATAGGCTATATTCTCGAAGTAGATTTGGAATATACTGAAGAACTCCATGATTTGCATAAGGACCTGCCATTATACCCAGAGCATTTTGTGCCTCCTCTTCCCACATCTAAAATTCCTAAACTAATAACCAATTTGAAATCAAAGACCAAATACGTTCTCCATTATCAAAATCTAAAACAGTATTTAAAGTTGGGAATGAAACTCGTTAAAGTTCACCGAGTTTTACAATTCGAGCAAAAACCTTGGCTAAAAGACTATATTGATTTGAATACCGAGTTGAGAAAGCAGGCAAAAAATGAGTTTGAAAAACATTTTTTTAAACTCATGAATAACTCAGTCTTCGGCAAGACCATGGAGAACGTAAGGAAACATAAAGATGTTAGGTTAGTAACAAAGTGGGAGGGTAGATGGGGTGCAAAAGCCCTTATTGCAAAACCAAACTTTCATAGCTGCACTATCTTTGGTGAAGACATGGTGATAATTGAAATGAATAAAACCAAAATTACTTTCAATAAGCCAATTTATATTGGATTCACAGATCTCGACCTATCAAAGATAATGATTTATGACTTTTATTACAATTACATGAAGTACAACTTCAATGACAAGGCGAAATTACTCTATACTGACACAGACAGCTTGATTTACCACACTACAGTTCCAAACTTTTATGAATATATTAAACGTGATTCGGCCAAATTTGACACCTCAGACTATCCACCAAATAATATCTATGATATTAAATTATTGAACAAAAAAGTCTTGGGGCTCATGAAAGACGAATGTAGCGGAAAAATTGTAACAGAATTTGTCGGACTAAGATCAAAATTGTATGCCTATAAAGTTTTGGGGAATGACGAGGGAAACAAGGGAGCTAAAGGTATTAAAGGGTCCACATTAAGGACAATAACGTTTGAAGACTACAAGCGAACTTTGCTACATTACGAAACTCTTATTTGACCTCAGCGGTTGATTCGAAGCTGAAAACATGAAGTTCTCTCGATTGAACAAACCAAGATTGCTCTCAGCTGGCGAGATGATAAGAGGATGCTGCTTCCTCGTACAACCGACACACTTCCATGGGGCTATAAAACTCAAATACCGAAAGCCATGGCTGGGGGATAAAAATTAATATTCATTTTTGATAATTCAATGCCAATTCTCAAACAAGTATTGAAAATATATATATATATATATATATATATATATATATATGTACAGCGATTTCCAAAACATGTGTAAATGTTCATTTTGTGATAAATGAATTTGATTCTCAAAGGAAAGTTGAAATTATGTACAGCGATTCTAAGAAAACTTGTGTAAATGTTCATTTTTTCCAATGAATGAATTTAATTCTCAAAGAAGAATTCATATTATGTACAACGATTAAAACTTGTACATAAGTATTAACGAAAGCCATATTTACATTGATTGACGTATATAATGAAGAAAAGATATATGAGTAGAAACAAGCGAGGCGATGAGCGATATATGAGTGGAGGAGTGAGAGATAGAAATTAGTATATGTACTGCATTCAAACTTCGATGTAGTAGATAAAGTCTGCAGTGATTTGGAATGAATCATCTTTATAGCATAAATAATGTAAATTGTATATACATGTAAATTGAAAAAATGTACACCTGTTTTTGTCTAAAATACAAGTTGAATCTGAAAAATTGAAGTTTTTTATTGATTACAACCTGAAAATCATATATTTTTAAGCAAAAACTTTCTTCTGATTGGAAAAATTCAATGCTGATGTAGCTGTTGGATGCAACATGATCCGTCAGGCGAGTACCAATGCCGAGTCCATGAAGTCAACGATGCTCACTTGTCTGCCCATTTGCTTATCTACTATTCGCACTTATTATTATAAGAACAAGGAATTCTGAGAAAATAACACAAAAATTTCATTTTCATTTTCTTTTTTATTTATTCTCAAAAACACAGTACATTATACTTACAAAATAAGTAGATTACAATTAAATATAAATAGAAAATATTTTTCTTTTTCTTATCTCTATAAATTAAAACAACTAATCTAGCGGAGCTTTTCCTGAGACATACAGTTTTTCAATAAGAGTACATTTTCACTTGCGCAATTAAAGTAATTTGAATTCATATGATTCGTACATTTAATATCGCTAGTTGCAAACATTTCACGCAATCCCTGTAGCGAGGGGCATTCCAAATCAAGCATATCAACAATTTCACTCGATACTTCTGAAAATTGCTGCAGCCAATTCTTCTTCTCCAATCCTTTCACATAAATTTTTGTTGCATCTTTTAAAATACTTTCGAGTACTACAGGCACTAGAGAATACGGTAAATCACCAGAATTCCAAGGTATTCCATGATGTTTCCGCTCTGCCCAAATGTTTACAGATTTATATTTTGACGGAACGTTGTTCCACTTGCTGGGTGATTGAAAGAGAAAAGAATACGGCTTTTTGACTGTATCATCGCAGATTGGTAATATTGCCAATTCTTTTAAGACAAATTGATTAACTGGCAACTTGAAGCCCTGCATATCCACCAAGTACTGCATCTTGAATGCAACTAAGCTATTTCTTCGTGCTTACAGCAGTTTTATACCAAGTTTTTCACCACACCACTGATTGGCTTATACTCAACTATACGATCATGCAAAATTAAGCAATATGCTGACGTTTGAGCGGGAAAATTTGGGCTAGTTTGAAATTCCAAACGAACATCAACTGGGCCGTATTTCAGCGACTCATTTTGCTTAGAACAGTCAATTACTACTAGAGGTGCATACTGTATAAATTCCCCTCTCGATAGCAATGGTGGCGCTTCTTTACCATAGTAATTAGCTTGAAAGTTTGTGTACATTTCATAGAGAAGAGCGTACTGATTTCGATTAATATCAAGATTCAAATTACTATAAGGATAGCACTGATCATTTAAAAGTAGTTTTACATTAGTCAGGTTGCAATGATCAAAGTTGCTAGAACTTCTAGCAGTATTATTTTTTCTGTTTGTTTGAAATCCTAGTATGACAAATCTCGGTTTTTCCAATTGTGTTGCGGTTTTCACAGTCCAAACATGGTTTGACGTAGTCGGAAGTAGAGGATATTCATACAGTTCCCAAGTGCGAAAACTTATTGGAATAGGTGGATCTTTTTCAATATATTTTAGCAACTGAAATTTTCGTGAATCTGACAGTCTAACGCTAGGCAATAACCATTCTATTTTATTAATTTCAATTTTACACTGCTCAACGGGAGCCGTTTGCAAGATGGCATTTGCATCACTTTTTGATCTTGTTAAAATAAGTTCATGCTTAGCATTGACAATGATTTTGTGATAATCTTCAGCAAAACCAAATATCATGTTAAGCGGTATGGCTACATCAAAGTAACCAGTATCGATGGTTAGCGATTGATTATTATCATTTATTGCAAGCCAGCCAGTATTCTGTATGTAGCGTGATTGCCCAGGATTTAGAGATACATAGTTTTTCATGAGACTAGTGAGTCCGACATTTTTGTTTCGATCAATTTCTATTGCGTTGATTTCATATCTAGCTTCGTCAAACAAATGACAGATGGCATTAGAAACTAAAACTGTGGTTGTCACTGCTGCTCCATCAATTCTTGTGATTCTTCCATGCACGTGAAGTGAAATTTTGCTGGGCAGGAGACAGTGGTCCTGATTTTGAACAGCAATCCGTATTTCATCACTGTTGTTGAAGGTCGATGAGGCATAAGGCTGATGTGCATGAATTTCACAGTGCGCAATTGACTCATGAAAGATGACTGGTGCTTTAATATTTAAAATTTCCCCCTCCATGACAGATAATCAGGCGCTGATAGACAAATTCACAGATGCAGGTGCAAAAAATCTTGAATCTCTTTATTCTCCTCTTCTTCTTTTGAGCTTCAGACCTTGAATTTTTAGGAAGAGGGCGCTTTGAGGTGTTAACCCTTTGACTGCTCTTCGCTGACTGATTAGTTTGTGACATTGTGCTGGTTTATTATAGCCAAAGCCAATCTTCTTGTTGAAAACGATACCCATTATGATCAGAGAGACTTGATGTGTAGTCTCATTGTTATAACTTCCCCGCGAAAATTAACCGAATGTCCGTCTTGATCAACTATACGGAGCTGTATATGATCTATTGTCTGCACGGCGACTGGCAGGTAAATGACTTGAGATGGTACTTCCACTATCTTATATCCAGGTGGCACTACAGGAAAAAATTCATGAATAGTATGTACTTTCTGGCCATTAATGTATGCACCTGTAGTTATGCTACACTCAATACTCAAGGAATTCACTTTTATGATTGATACTGGTTGATCAGATTCATAAGCTTGTTTAGCTTCTAGTCTACGTGGAGAGAAACCCAGCAAATGACCAATAGAATCTTCAGGTTCGAAATTTATATTGTGACTGCAATAAATTTCACTTTTTAACGTATTATTGTTTGGTTTAATATGAATTTCAATGCCCTTTTTTACTAAAGCATTCTGCAAATAGCGCTTTATGTCACTTATTTCATAATCGAATTGAAGGTTAGAAATTCAACGAGTCCAAGCGCGTAATTTTTATAAGGAGACAACTCAATCGGAGGAAAATAGTTCGTTTCCAGAATTGAAGAACTTCCCGACAATGTTAGTGTACGTGAATCATCCATGATGGCTGCCAGCGTTTAATTGACTTTATATTGCCAATATCAGCACTTATATAGATTAAACGTACTTTTAGATTTTAATTGATTGCACAGAAATTGCAAACATAAATGCCCACACACGAATGTATCGTAATTTTGATATCTCTCGTGATTATACTTTATGCTACCAACACCGAAATATTTGAAGAGATCCGAAGGTGGCCGAAGATTACCGAAGCTATCGAAATACATTATTTTACTGTCAATCTTTTTATAAGCACACCAGTGTGTTCCTGGTCCTTTTTCATCATCAAGATTAACAATAGCACATTCATATTTACGCGCTCCACCCTCTGGTAATCCATTTCGCATGAAAACACCTCGAAAATACGGAATCTTCAAAGATTTTGCGAATTTGAGTAAATCCGCATCAGTCTAGGCTCGATGAGGTAGCTTCACTTGGAGTTTTTTGACTTGCGTTTAAGTCCAGCTCCTTGTTTATACGGTTTTAGATGAAGCCCCAATCCTTGCCTATGTGGCTTCAAGTAGAGGCCTTTTCCCAAAGAAATGGCTTCCATTGTTTCATTGTGTCGTTTACTCTCTGAAAGTTGTTGTTTTGCCGAATTTGCATCATTCACAGCTTTAGCTATTCCTGCAGCTCCACCAGCTAGCGCCCCGGCAGCACTGAGACCCGCAAAAACGGGTATGAGAAAGGGTGAAAATCCTCCGACTTGGCCTGGTACAGGTAGAATACGAGGTTTGTTCACATTTCTTCTTCCACCAGCCTTCATTACAGCTGCGCGTGCGCCTTTGAGTGCTGATTTAATGGCAGTTTGCGCATTATTGCTTGAAACCATTGACTTTTTAGCTGCAGCGATAATTTTTCTCAGTGTAGCGGTAGGTTTTTTATTCTTGAGGCCCATTCCCAATTTTGATTTCATCTTCATTGTGTTTGTTATTCCCCAAGCAGCCGCCTTTTCACCTATTCCTGCGTCCTGAGCCAAGATACGTTTCCAAGCTTTTTCAGCTAATACACGGTCAGCTGAGTTTCTGGCCTCTATATTTTCTCTATTCTGTGAGTAGGCTATATCGTGCTCTTTGCAAGCAGCGTCCAGTGGATTGATGCCTGGATCACCTCGCGCTAATCACTTGGCTAGTTTAGTACCTGGTCCACAGTACTGGTAACCAGGCAAGTGCAACTCGAATGGCAAATTGTTGATGATTCTGTTGAGCAAGCCTCTTCCACGTCTTGCCTGCTCCACAGTTCGTTTACAACTGACTCGTTTGCCTCTGTGAACGATCATATCTATGCAAACGATACCTTCAGACTGAAGGGTCAACCTATATAACCAGGATATTTATAGGCTTTCCAGTCAGTCTTTGTCAAGATGCAGTTTGAAGCACAACCTGTTAAACTGCCTGTCCAGAATTTTGATTCGCTTGTTCAAAAGGAGAATAGGGAAAAACGACATGGGCATTTGCTGCCAAACAGTGTACGAGCAATATTTTGTGGACCTTCCAACTGTGGAAAGACAAATGCTTTGCTGGCTCTACTGATACATCCAAATGGCTTAAGATTTGAAAATATTTACATCTACTAAAAATCGCTAAAACAGCCAAAGTATGAATTTTTGGAAAAAGTCCTTCAATCAGTAGATGGTGTTGAGTACTATCCTTTCAATGAGCATGAAGAGGTTATAATGCCCAGTGAAGCAAAAGAAAATTCAGTCATTGTATTCGACGACGTGGCTTGCGAGAAACAAGATAATATGAGAACATTTTTTTCCATGGGTAGAAACAAGAATGTCGACTGTTTTTACTTGAGTCAGACATATGCGCATATTCCTAAACATCTTGTACGCGATAATGTTAATTTACTTGTGTTATTCAAACAAGATGAAATGAATCTAAAGCATATTTATGATGATCATGTGAATACTGATATGACTTTTTCACAATTTAAGCATATGTGTTTAGCTTGCTGGAATCAAGACAAGTATGGATTCGTTGTAATTGACAAGGATAGAGATCTTAGCCTGGGTAGATATAGGAAAGGTTTTGATTGTTTTATAAATTTTGAAAAGTAATATATACATGTGTAGTGATCAATATAGAAACAGTCGCACCTTAGACGTTAATGTATCAACATGTCTTCACGTGAGGAGAATTTTCAAAAGCAAAAAGATATTTTGCGTCAAATTGCTAGAGCTAGCGAATAAATTCGGCGGAAACATAGGTTAATAAAGTTGGGAAAAGAAACCGTTGAGCGCACATTAAGCGAAACTTTCAAGCCCATTGTTAATCCACTAGAGAAAATTGTTGGTGGCCTGAAGAATATGAAAAAAGTTAAGCCAATTAAAAGGGGAGAAAAAGAGGAAGCAAAGAGTGAAGTAGAAAAAAGTATTGATGATTTATCATATAAATCAATGTATGATGAAGCAGACGAGACTGATGAAGCAGATGGGACTGAAGATTCCAGTAACTTGGAGCTGTCAGCTCGTAGTGAAGCGGGAAATAACTCAGAAATACCTACATCTTCATGGATTGTTGATGATGATGCAAACAAATATCTCATATTGTTGGGCGAAAGAAGTAGAGAACTTGATAATGTGTATGGAGTGAGAAAATTAACGAGAGATAGATTAGTGATTGGCGATTCTCCGATAAATTTCAGCGAAAACTATATTCATGTGCGTAATTTGAATTTTCCAAAAGGTAAAGGCTTGCTTGAGCTTTTATTCAAAAAGCTTCCCGAAGAGACCTCTATAACTTCCAGTGATCTTGAAAATTATAGGCAAATTATCGTTGCAACAAACGCGTATAAAAAGAATTATAAACCAGATGGCGAAATTCGTGACAATAACACCTTTAAATATAAAAATGTTATAAAGAAATTGATTCCCGTAGCAAAAAATACAGAGAGACGGAGTAAAAACAGGAAATCATTATCAGGTAAAGGTTTGATCCCGCAACACATGATTGCTAGAGAGGGAAGTCTGATGGACTACATTTACTGGGATGACCCGAATGAATTGGTCGATCGATTACGCTTACTGCTAGCATCTCAAGTAGCTGGAAATCCAAGTCACTCAAATGAAATTGTATCAATTATTGAAGAGCTGCGAGAAGCTGGAATTATATATTAATGTGTGTGTTATCGAGATTTTCGTCATTTGCAAGAATGAGCATCGATGTATTCGGACGTCATTCCAAGCGAGCAGAGAGTACAAGTCGTGGCCCTCCTGGACTTGGTTTCAAAGTCACATCTGACGGAGATTATGACATGAATAATAAAAGGCTGTGTAAAGTAGCTGATGCTCAAGAGCAGAATGATGCTGTTAATCTGAATATGGTGCAACATATGATACAGCGTGAACTTCAGACTATCTACGATGTTATAGCTTCCTTGCGAACTGAAGTAGTCAATAATAATATGATGATTGAAAGTTTGGAAAATTCCACAGATAAACATTTTAAAACTGTAAAAATTGATGTTGAATCAATTCAAAACCTGGTGTATCGAAATTCAGAGCTCATTAGTCAAGTAGACACCAGACTGAATGCACTCAAAAATGGACATTGAGAAGCTGCAGTTGGTGAAGGAGCTGCACAAGCCGGCTAGAAGAAATTACCAACGTCGACATTTCGATATCCGTGGCATTGATGAGACCTGGCAAGCTGATCTTGTTGAAATGCAACCATACGAGAGAGTAAACAAAGGATACAAGTACATCTTGACTGTGATTGATGTATTTCCAAAATTTGCTTGGGCTGTTCCCGTTAAATCGAAGAAGGGCGAAGATGTAGCTGCAGCCATGGAATCTGTACTTGATAAAGGACGCGTACCAAAAAATTTACAAGTTGATAGAGGTACGGAATTTTACAACTCGCATTTTGAAAATCTTATGAAGCGATATAAGATAAATTTGTACTCGACATTTAGCAATTTAAAAGCATCAATTTGCGAGCGATTTAATCATACCCTGAAAAATAAAATGTGGATGCAATTTAGCTTGCAGGGTAATTATAAGTGGATAGATATTTTGAAAGATTTAATTTTGTCTTACAACGATGCTAAACATCAGATTATTAGAATGAGGCCGATCGATGTTACTAAACAGAATGAGAAAAAATTGTTATTCGATGTTTACAAAACAGATGGCAGTGTGACACAAGCAGTTAAGAAAACTAAATTTAAAGTTGGCGACAGAGTACGTATAAGTAAGTTTAAGCATGTTTTTGAGAAAGGGTATACACCGAATTGGACAACTGAAATATTTACTATAAGTAATGTTAAGAATACCGCACCTGTGACGTACATACTTAAAGATTATAAAGATAAAGCTATTGCAGGTAGCTTTTATGAACAAGAACTTGGCAAAGTTAGTCATCCAGACATTTATCTAGTGGAAAAAGTACTGAAAAAGCGGGGAAATAAGCTATTTGTAAAATGGCTAGGTTTCGACGACTCTCACAATAGTTGGATAGATAAATCTAGTTTATAAGTATCTTTTGTATTAATATTAAGTTTTTCTGAATAAAGTTGATTATTTTCAAACATATATATATATATATATATATATATATATATATATATATATCTTTTTTCTTACACATCTACCCTACCCTTAATCTAGTAAATGAAAAAAAAAGACGAATTTGGTTTTAAATTACATTTTTTATTCAGATTTTTTTTCCCTCACTCTCAACATAGATACAATTTTAATGTATAAAGATGGCATTTCTCAATCACTTCCTCACACACATTTCGATTGTAGAAAGTAATCATTTCAAGAAACAGACTTTCAAATTGCATGATTATTCGTGAATACAAGTTTCTTCATTGCCTTACTCTTTAAACTTATATAATTTTCTCTGATATAAGATTTTACACTTTTCACACAAGGTGATGCCAAATTACACCAGGCACTTTCAGCGATGGTTTCAATGATGGCGTCCTTTGTCAGCTGGAACGGCATAACACTCTGTTCCAGAAGATACCGGTCGATACAAGCACTGACTTCCTGGAGAACAGCAAACGTCGTTTCTCGTAGTACAAATGGATAATTTTTTTGCGTTTCTTCAATTTGCTCCAAAGTCACTACATAATCTCCAAAAGATATAGTCATGTGTATACGGAAATTTCCACAGTCGATGCATTGCAGCTTCTCTTCACCATCGAAGAACAGTGAAATGAGACTGAAGTAACTTTTAAATAATTTCCACTCTTCAGGATTTAGGCTTATGCTTGCACGGGGATGACTGGCCTGTAGTTTCACTGATGAGGCAAGCTTTCCATCTTTTCTAAATTCAGCACCGACGATAACTTGCTTTGTGAACGATGAATTTAGATTGTATGTGGTGGAATGTAGCATTTGATTTCGAGGCGTATAAGACATGTTGATTGCACTGAAGGCTTTCAGGCACTGAGCAATAATTGAAAACTGCACACTTTATATATTTGCCTTAATGAATTCGATGGAATTGTAGCATCCGCCCAAATACCGCATGCCTAGATCGCCATCTTCACAGGATTTCTTCATTCCCAACAGCAGATGATGAACGGCATCCTGATGTTTGTGATTTCGTAGTTTTATTGAGTTCTAGGTCCTTGAGCTTCCTGGTTGGTAGGAAATCGTTGTTGACTGCGATTTTGTTGAGTTTTGAGAAGTCCATCTTCAATCTTTAATATTCAGTGTATTAAATTTTCTCGCAAGATTTTGTAAATCTGTTCGCACTTGTATCGCTTGCTTTAGTTCTCGAATGTTCTTTAGAAATTCGTTTAAGCGACTTTTTAGCTCCTGCTGCTTTTCTTCTTTACAATCTGGCATGTACCAACAAACTGTTGAGAGAGAAGAGCTGACCTTTCTTTTATAGACACTTACCCCCACCCTTACCAAATTTCTAAAGACTTGCGCAGTATTACGCTATATGATGCAATAATTCCTGGAACGATGATGACGTCATCAGAATGGAATTTTCTTTACCAGGAATTGTTTGCACTTACCCCCACCCTTACCAAATTTCTAAAAACTTTTGCGCAGTATTACGCTATATGATGCAATAATTCTGGGAAATAGGATGATGTCATCAGAATGGAATTTTGTTTACCAGGAATTGTTTAATATTATATGAAATGTGAGACGTCTGACGCATGATGTAGGCAAATGCCAAAGGGTGATTTTAATTAAATATTTATTTCGGCTGGCAATATTATGCTATGGCGCATCAGGAATGTTCATGCACTCGTCTGCTGAAACCTGTTTAAACTTGCAAAATATAACCTTGAAAGTATTTACGCCCTAAAAATAATCATATCACATACGCAACCCGACTTCAAAGGCACCGACAATTTTTTTCTCTCAGAATTATCTTGACAATAACAAGCAATTATATACGGGGGTTGAAATGCAACACCATCATCTACGTCATCACCTTATCTCCCGGGCGGCGGCTCACGAGGGATGATGACTCATCACATAGCACTCTGAACTTTCCTCACACAGGCACACAGACACACGCTATATAAATTAGGAAACTCATTTTTCTCTCAGACTTAAGATGGTTACAACCCAATATGTCGAAGGGATTTTTGGTTAGAGTTGGATTTTTTGTTTATTTGAATATTATGCACGGGGTAGTCCCGGTATATATTATCAGTCACGGACGCATTATTATAATGCAATCAAGTGACCTGATAAGAGCGTGTTCCCTGACATATTGGGCAAAGCCTGGTTTTTTTTACCCCATCATTCACGGACTGGGTTGCAGTCAAGTGCATGATGGGGGGACCTACAGCTTAAGGTGGGTTCCGAACCACCAGAACCTCGGTAAAGGTACATAGAAAAATTTCAAGAGGTACCGGCTCAGGGATCGAACCCCGGACCTCTGAGGTGAAGTCCGAGCGTCTAACCAACTGAGCCACCGAGGCTCCAATTATTAATATTATTATTATTATTATTATTATATTATATTATTCGATATTGGATACCTCAACACTGATGACTCATCACCTAGCAGTCTGCATATCTAGACTCCGTCTTAATATCCAGACTCCGTTCTAATCGTACGGAAAAAAGTGAGTTAGAACCGGCCCTACCTATCTACTGGCGGACACTAAAAATAATTCGTGCTGACGCATTCAAATTAATTAGATCCCCTAAAAATTCTTCGCTGAATTCGGATGAATAGGATATTGGAAGACTTAATTACTTTTCACGAATTTACACGAAATAACCACCATCTCCAGTTCGAGATTGTCGCAAAGCAATATTCACGTGGGCTCCTGGCGAATTCTTCTCAATTTTTCCTAATTAGTTTTTTTTTACAGGGAACGATTTCTTCGCGAAGTGCCCCAGTTTCAATGTTGCTGTCACTCGAGGAGTGAAAGCGAAAAAGTAAGTAAATGGCATAAATGACGATAACATTTTGAAACATTTATTTTTATTCATTTAATGTATTAGTTTATAATGAAAAACAGTTGGTTTGGGCAAATCATAACATATATGCAATATTGAATTCAGACAACCTAACCTCACTTTTTTTATAGTTGCTTTTATAAATACTTTCACACATACTTCTATGAAATTTTTATAAAATTCATAATTATAAGATGTATAATTACTTTTATAAATAAGTTATTTTATAATACTTATTGCGTGAATAAACGATTTGATTTCGCGAGGTTGTAGCTCAAATACATCCCGGCACCCCATATATATAACACCGTTGAAAATCAGTCAACTACGGACTTTATGTTATCAAAAAAGCATATTTTAAATATATTTTTCTATTCAAAATAAAAATATTTACTTATAGCGTTGAAATGATCTTCGCAACAATCAATATACTGTTGGCGTTGAAGATGTGGTAGGGCACATGTCACGCCGAACAATTTTGCACCATTTTTTCATTCCTCACCTTGCGTATAGATATAAATAATTTTCCTGGATTGTTGACAGACGTTTTCTCAATTAGTAATTGTTTATTGTATTTGATGAATCTTTGTGTTTCAATAATGTTTTGTGCTAAGACTCTATCCACTTGTGTAATTTTATTATTCTGTAATAAATTATGTGCTGTATTAATTATTCTATGTCTTAACAAATCACGATCTTCAATGTTCTCAATTAAACCAATATTTGACATTATATCTTCAACAATATCCAAAATTATTTTAAGTTTGTTTGTTAAAAAAGAAGGACTAAATTTATTTCCTAACCTTAAAATGTCATTAACTTTGTCTGGAATATCAACATTACTAAAATGTATGATCGAAGGATCTTAAGAATCATAATTATTTGTATACCAAAATTTGCCATACCACGCTGGAAACACCAGTTCCCGTTATATCACTGAAGTTAAGCAGTGTTGGGCGCGGTTAGTACTTGGATGGGTGACCGTCTGATAATACTGCGTTGCTGTTGGCGGTCGTGGGTGTGGTGAGCCCACACTCGTAGTTATTTACTACAAGAAACTATCCACCTAGAAACACTACCCGAATCGGGTAGTGTCACGCCTACCCCTAGAGGCTCGCCGAAAGGGAAATGGCTTAATGGTATAAAAAAAATAGGTACTTGAACTTTACTTTTAATTTTTAAATTTTGAAGGTTTTTTCCAATCTTATTAAAACACAAAGATTCATCAAATCTTATAAATAATTATTACTAATAACTGATGCAGATAAAAGTAACATTACAGTAATACTTGAAAAGGAATCTTATATTTAAAAAAGCAAGAATTATTAAATGATACTACAACTTATGAAAAATTAAATGATAAGCCTGTAAAAGAATTTTAAAAAAATCTGCCCGCTTTGCGGGCACATTATCATAGCGCGCTTCGCGCTCGATTAAGTATTCACCTCGCCCGTCGCGCTCGATGATATGTTCATCTCGCGCTTCGCGCTTGATAATGTGTTCACCTCACGCTACGCGCTCGGACACATTTGCCTGACGCTTTGAGCTTGGTTCCTCTAGGTTTTCCCACTTCGTATGCTCGCTATTGCGCACTTCGCGAGCTGATACTCTCTTAGTAAACTTCATCGTCATGACTTGCTTTTGGTTTAATTACATCAGTTTCACATAAAAAGAACTAATTTACTTAAGGTTCTCTCGACCTTAAGGAACACATTCTCATCAAGACACTCGCGCTTCGCGCTCGATATTTGGTAGTCGCGCTTCGCAACGACTATACATATGTTATGTTCTATGTTCTTCAGATAAAAATGATTCAATTTGTATTTGATATCAAATGAAGAAGGGAATTCCATTACTTCAGCGTATATTTCCGTATCTTTCTAACAAATAATACAATTTGAAAGATTTTTTCCAACTACCTGCAAAGGGGAGAAAAAAAGTATCTAAGACGTTTTTGGAACATGTATATGGTAAATTTTAAAATGATTATTGAAAAATGGACATTTGACGAAAACCGGGGGGTGGGGGGTAAAATCTTACACTAATCTAATACCTTCTCTGGATGAGAATGTAAAAATACAAATTTTCAAGTACCGTGAGCATTAATGATAGTTATTTTATTGTTTTAATGGTTAGAAATAGTATTGAGAACATGAGAACAATGAAGTATTCTGAAAAACACACACACGAGATGAAAAAGAAATGAAATAAGCAAACTTTCGATAAGAATGTGCCCACTTATCGGGCTGATTTTTTCACTGTTAATGTTCTTTTTTACGCCTAAAACAAAAACTACACATTCCCATCGAAAAGCGAACAATAACAAATTTGTTGATCTTTTTTTTACGCACAAATTTTGTTTTATCATAATTTCTCGTATCTTGCATAGTTTGACCGTAAAATTGAATTTTTGGATTTTTCCTTATTTTTTGTGCAATAAAAATGTGAATTTTCGATTTTTCCAGAAAATTCAAAAAGTCGTTATGATAATCTTGTAGGATGTGCACAAAGAAACATTTTTCTCCTGTTGACTTTTTTTCGTATCGTGCGTTGTTTGGCTGAAAATGGTTATTTTCGTTTCTTCTTTTGGATTTTGAAAATGCTGTAACTCTGAAAATTTCCATTTTATCGAAAAATGTCATGAAAATAAATTGTTTTAATTTTTAAATACTATGAACAGCCGCACTTATGATTTTCAAATTTTGAAAAAAATTGTCTCAACAATTTTCAAAATGCTCTGAATTTTCGAATTTTTATCCAAAATGGCTGGCTAACGAACTTGACCTTCATTTTGGGACACTTGGAGAGTATACCAAAGCCCAATTCAATCTGTCAATTCTTTTGAAAGTTATCGTGCTAACAGACTAAAAATCTACATACACACATACATACACCACATACAGAAAGATAGACACATTCGTAAAAACCTGTTTTTTGGGTTCAGGGGGTCTCAAAACGTGGAAATATGACAAAAACCGGGAGGGGGGGGGGGGGGACAAATTTTACACAAATCTAATACCTTCTCTGGATGAGAATGTAATAAAACATTTAAATTGGTAAATTCTTGGCGAAATAATGGATATTTAGGTGAAGAATTATTACGCAAAGATACTTTAGTTCATGATACTGAAACGGTTAAGTATAAAATAAATATTTTGTACTCATAAACTACACTCAGAAGCGGGCGAAATAGAAAATAAATACGCTACAGAGTGACTTGCGAATTCCTGGGCGAGAGAGTTATATAGGTCGTATGTAACACTATGCGAAACAGGTGCGGTTGCGTGCGCAACCTGTACGATAAGTGGGGTTGCGAGGACCCGCGACGACGGGACCTGTGTGATTACCAAGGATCACTCGTATCGCCAGTCTGCGCTCGAAGGTTCAACTGAACACTGTTTCGAGCGTTTGACTCTCGGGAGAACTTGCGCGAGAGCGTCTTATGAGCATTTTAGGTTAGATGAGCCAGGTAACTAAGAGAATAAGAAGGACCAAGGACAACCTTTTATCACTTTTAATGTTCCTTCTTAGGAATTATTTATTTGAATAATAGAAAAAATTAAACTTTGAGGACCAGCCTCTCGCATGACCTGTTAAAAGACAAAATTGACCAAGAGCAACACTGGAGATCTTAAGGATCGCGTATTCTTATTCAACCCGTTATCATACGGGAGCTCAAGAATACCAGTGTGGTTACTCGAAATCAATTAAGTTCATTCGGCAAACTTAATCAAGAGTAGTACTGGAGATCTTAAGGATCGCTCATTCTTTCTGAACCCGTTCTCACTTGTGAATGCAAAATAATTTCTGGTTCTCAAAGGTAGACTTTGGACTTTTAAAGTAAAATTTACCACAAACCAGTGTGGAATAAGAAATCTGAATGAAAAAACTTAGTAAAATCAGATAGGAAAATGAGATCGCATTCTGGAGGACGGATATTGCACTGAAATCTGCACGGAATGTCGCCTCATTTGTCAAATCATTAATAAAGTTGATCCTCGGTTCTTCGCCAGGGAGGGTAAAATTTATAGGATCATATTAATTATGTTTGAGCAAAATCATGAGTGCTCCTAAAATTATTTAGCCGCAATTGAAAATTGGTAGTTGCGTAAGATAACTAATAAAGGGAACTAAATTGGCTTATTCAGGCGTGATAGGTCGTTCGAAATCCTGCAAGCAGGAGTCTAAAAAGAATAGACAGAACGAGCAAGTTTCGGACTTCGCTTCTGTGGCCTCACAATCTTCTGATGTTTATGATTCTTTTTTTTAGAAAAACCTTAATAATGAGAACAATTCAAGTAAGAGCAATTTTGGACACTGGATATGAGGATGATTGCATTTCAAGAGAATTCATAATTGAAAACTATTTCAAAATCAAAAGGTTAAAATTAGAAAAGAGTGAAGTTCACTTTAATATAAATTAAGAACCTCAAATTACGGATAAAGTTTCTTTTTATATCGTCGTGGCTAACAAATTAATTCGTTCCAGGTTTATTGTCCTTACAGGATTGGTACCGACGTGCATACTCAGCACCAACTTCCTGATTAGGACACAGCAAATCGTCGAACGATCCTAATACTCAGGAAGTAATTTCATGAAAGGAGAACACGATACAAGTAAATTAAGAACCTAATTTCATGAAAAAGGGGAAAACGTTCTCACATCCAGGCGTCAGTAAAAGATATATTAAATTAATGCTCATAAACTAAAGAATAATGTTACAATACTAACATTCCTAGAATTTATGGGTTACCTAAAGGTCATAAACAAAATTGTCCACTTCGACCTGTGGTTTCATTAATAAACTCACCTACTTATAAAATGGCTAATATTTTCAATAATATTCTTAAAAAAGCATTAAAAGTACCAAAATCTCAAGTTAAAAATTCTTTCAAATTTAAAAATAAAATAATTAATAAAACAATTCCATCTGAGCATATCATGGTTTCTTTAGATGTTTCTTCATTATTTACAAATGTGCGAATTGATTTAGTTATTAATAGTATTTCAAGTAGATGGATTTATATAAAAAACTATACAGATTAACCTATTGATAAATTTGAAGAAGGAATAAAATTTGTAATGGAACAAACAGTATTTGAATTCGATAACAATTTTTAAAGACAAATATTTGGAACACCTGTAGGTTCTCCTATTTCTCCAACATTAGCTGATTTAGTAATGCAAGACTTAGAATCAAATGTCATAAAAAATTTAAATTTCTCGTTACACACATATTTTAGATACGTGGATGATACTTTTATTATATTACCGAAAGATAAATTATATTATTATATAAATAAATTATAAATTTATAAATATAAATTATTTATAAATAGTTATAAATCAATTTATTTCTTATCATCCAAGACTTAAATTTCCACACGAAATTGAAAGCAATAATTCTAGTCCTTTTGCTTCCTCATAGAGGAAGCTTTGTAATGGTAACATTTTCGAAAATTTTTAAATTCATTTAATTAGGCCCTCCCTAATTTAAAAATGTCTAATACAATGTTCTAAGCAATTGTCCGGATCTGTGTGTGTGTGGATGTGTGGATGCCACGCTTTTTTGTGCACACGATAACTAGAAAACGGTTGCAGATCATCCGATGAAATTTGGAGGGCTTATTTTCCTCACTAATATCTTCAAACTGACCGGAGGTTTTTTAAAAATATTTATTGCATTTTTTTCTAGAACTCAATAATATTTTTAAAATCGGTTCATTATGGTAAAACTTTTTTCATTAGCATAATTGAAAGTTGATGCAACAATATAAAAGACTCCTTGGTTCGAGACGAATCGATTGACTTATAATATCAATACATTTTATTGAAGGGTAGGGAAGTTATGGTAATTTATATATTTTGAAAATAGGTTTTTTATAGTAAAACTTTTTCATTAACATAATGCAAAGTTGATGCAAGAACAGAAAAGATGTGTTGATTCGAGACGAATCGATTGACCTCTAATATTAATACATTTTATTAAAGAGTAAGGAGACTGTCGTAATGCATAATATTTGAAAATACGGTTTTTTATTGTGAAACTTTTTTCATTAGCATAATTCAAAGTTGATGCAACAATATAAAAGATTCCTTGGTTTGAGACGAATCGATTGACCTATAATATCAATACATTTTATTGAAGAGTAGGGAAGTTATGCTCATTTATAATATCTGAATCATTAGTTATAAACAGAAAAACTTTTTTCATTGACATAACTCAAAGTTGACGCATGAATAGAAAAGACGTTTCGATGATAAATTCTCAAATAGAGTAAGTCTGACAATTCTTGTAAAGAAATAATAAAGCTGGAAAAGAGGTAGGGTGCGACAGAACTTTTCCTGTCCCTTTTCCAGCTCGAAAAATTATCATTTCGAATACAAGATTTGATTTGTCTGATTTGTCTTTGTATTTAAAACATTTTTTTTATTATTTTGTAAATTTCTATTTTTAAATTGAGCAAAATGAAGACATTGGTTTGTCTGTTATTGAAAAAAATAACTAATGCTTCTTCTATGAGGAAGCAAATACATTTGCTAACGGGAAGCAAAGTGCTCGTGAAATGAGCACCATATAATAAATTATAAATACAAACAAAGTGGAAATACTCGAGACCGAATTCACAGCTAGTTTTAAATGTTAAAGTTATAGAAACTGATTCAGGTAATATTATCACAGATTGGTATCGTAAAAATACTTATTCTGGTAGATATTTAAATTTTCTTTCTAGCCATCCAATACAACATAAAATTTCTATAGTAAAAAATCTTATTGACACAGCACTGAAATTATCAGATGAATCATTTCACAGTTCAAATATTGAATTTATTGAAAAAAATTACATTTAAATAATTACCCAACTGAATTTGTCCAAACACATATTAATAATAAAATTAGAACAATTGCAGATTCTTCATCCAACCAAACCAATATAAATTTAGTTACACTGAAAAAAAAAAAACTTATTTTAATCAAAGGAAATTTCTTTGATTCAAAGAAATGGTAGAGCAGAATATGGCCGAAGAAATATTTCTTCAGATTAAATAAATCTTTTGCTTGGATCTGAGGGACGCCATGCTTAAAGCATAGAAATACTTACTCGACTCTGTAAAATATTCGTTGAGCGAAATAGATTTGTTATTGACTACAATAAGTAAGTATTCGATATGACAGGTGAATTCCGTAATGTGAAGAAGTATGGTATAAGTTCAAGAAAATAATTATTATATACAAATAAATGTAACTCGGACTGAGTAAAAGTTTTTATCGAACCAAATATATGATTCTTTGATTCAAATAAGCGTATTTTTTGGTAAACAAAATATTTCATTGCAACAAAGAAATTTTTTTCAACGGAAAGAAATGTTTATTTGTAGACAAAGTATAAAAATTAGGCAGGCTCATTCTTTGAAAAAAAATTTCAATGCAATTATAATGATTATACTATATAATAATATATTTATTTTCATTTCGCGGAGTAGAAAAAGAATTTCAAGCAAGACAAATGACCAATGCTTAGGAAGACTAATAAACACCAATCACCACATATTTCAGATTATATCTTCGGTGAAAATGTATGGCTAACTTAAAGACTGGAGAATCCATTTCTATTGTGAGACTATAAACTCTGCCCACCTGGCGGCATAGTCCTGAACTATTCGGTACAAATAAGGAATTTTACCAAAATATTGTTTCGAACGAATGGTATATGAAGTTATTTCAAAAATATATTTCTTCACTTAAAGGAAATATTTATTGGACATAAATCGCTTCACTCTATTTATCAAAAGGAACATATCTTCTAATTGAATAAATTATTACTTAAGTGAGCAAATTACTTTATTCGACTAATGACATTTTATTTTAGAACAACAGTATCAATCCCCTTATATGAGAGAAACATCGCTTTCACTTAATTAATATTGCTTTCATTTATGTAAATATTTCTTTGATTCAAAGAAACCAAAATATTTGCTTCACGCATCGATGAGTTACTTATTTCAAATAAAATATGTTTTGATTCAAAGGCTCAAAATTATTGAACTGAAAAAATATTTCTTTGGATGCGAAAGCAAGATTCAAGGAAAATAGGTTCTTAGTTTTTAAGATATTAATTCCTTGAGTTAATTATCTCATATTTTGAGGCCAAGAAATATTTCTTTATTTCAAATAAATGGCGCTCAAAGAAATTATTTCTTTGAATCAATGCACGAGTTTGTTGCTTTTAAAAAATATTCAGTACATTTAAGTAAACGGTTTTTTGGCTCAAATGAATACAATCAAAGAAATACATTTCTTTGGATCCAACAAATTTTTTTTTCGGTGTAGAAATTTAAATTTTAAACCAATAGTATCAATTTCTTATCATGGAAAGTTATCTTTTGAAATTAAAAGAATTTAAAAAGATTTTAATATTACAACTAATTTCAGAATTGACTCTAAACTTGATAAATTCATAAAATTAGGAAAAGATTCACTAGATAAATTACAACTCACTGATGTAGTATATCAAATTCAGTGTTTGAATTGTGAAAAATGTTATGTAGGTCAAACTAGTAGATTACTTGCCACAAGAATTAAAGAACATCGTGATAATTTCAGACAAAACCCTAAAAACCATAAAGACATAGCAAAACAGCAGGTTGAAACTGGACATTTAATTGATTGGGATAATGTTATAGTTTTACATCATGAACCTAATGAATTTAAAAGACTCATAGCAGAAATGTTTTTTATTAAGAAAAGCAGTGATAATTGCTTGAATATAATTTCAGATCTTAATAATTACAATATACAATATAATTTCGGATTCTTTAATTTAAAAAAAAATAAATAAAAAATAAATAAATTGAAACATTATATTAATGAAGAATTATTTGAATTGTCACGTCCCGCGACTTTTATAATAATGATATATATAATTATAAACAATATATTATTATTACATAACATTCATATTCAATAGTTTATGACTATATAACATTTATATTAACTAATAAAACAACAAGCTGAAATATCATATCCAATATCCAATTATTATTGTCAAAATCATATTATATACAGACCCGACATTGTTAAAATCATTCCTGAAGAACGGATTTGTAACGAACAACGCAATGGACCAAATTGAGTTGTACGCATCAATTTTTCGCACAACAAAGAGGCACACGCTAATCAAAAACACATAAATTAATCAACAAGGCAACCAGAAAAGCAAGCTGCATTTTGTTTCCCATACGCTTACAAAATGCTGGTACCTATAGCACTTACATAGCACAGTAAACGAAAATAAGCGATACACATAAAAATCTCGCCTATCCAACACAAGAAATGGGCACATAATAATCAAAGGACCAGAAATTAATCAGCGAAGCAACCATGAGAACTAGCCACATCTTCAATCCTATACACCTTCAAATGCTGGTACCTACAGCACATATACAGTACATTAAACTAAAATGAGCGGGCTACACGAATTTGCAGAACTAACACAGCCATCAAACACACATGAATTGAAGAGCTATAAATTAATCAGCAAGCCAACCTTATGAACAGACCAGATTCTCAACCCCATACGTTTACAAAATGCTGGTACCTATACTACTCATCTACATGATTTAAGCATCTTGAGCTACTTATGCCTATGCAAGGGACACCAGCATCTTCGATACAAAAGCAATAAATATCACAGTCAAGGTGACAGTTGTAGGAGGGTGAACATCTGACAAAGAAGACACGCAAACCTTATGCCCCTCTACGCAATAGAATATCTCAGCCTTTGTCATCTAGGAAGGGATACCATATATTTGGTAACTGCCCCATTCTCCATGTTTGGGCATATTACGATTCCTCATCGCTGATTGGCCATCCTATCAATTAACCCTTTGGACTAGGAAGGGATATAGTGCATCCTAGCTACTGCGACACTTTCCGTATATGGGCATTCATAAAAATCTCGACGCCCATTGGATAATTAAATCCCTACCACTCATTTACACAATTAATTATCAAAGATGATTGGAACCATGATGAATCCCTACTTCTAATATCACTCACCCCTATGGGAATCTTAGGAGGGATCTCATGAATAAATACAGCAGATTTGGAAGCAGGAAGTCAGTTTAGGGACTTTAACCAGTCTGCCCAGTTTAGGAAGTTCAACCAGTCTACCTAGTTTAGACTCTCCACCATTAAAGAACCACACCCAGTACTACAATCAAATTCGTCGAAACCCTAAACTCCGGTCCCAAATACTCGGGCCGTCAACCTCTTCTTAAAATCTAACTTCTGTGCGGGAGCGTCAGATCGAAATACAATAGACCACCTGCAACAAAGAACGAGGGAGGCCCAGATCCACTGACCTGGTCAGCGCAGCCTCCATTCTTGTATACTCACTCCCTACAGGTCCCACAAAGAGCTCCGACAAAAGGGTGCAACACATCAACCACAAATAAGTAAGTAGTAAATTATCTTGCTTTCTCGTTTTCCTTTCTCTTACTCTATCGTTTGTTTAACTAGTCATGCCTGTTTAAGGTGGACTAAAACTAAACGAGAAGAGGCAAGTCAAAACAAGAGTACTCCAGCTGCCTTAATCTAAAATCAACTTTTTTGTACTTCATCTCAGTGAAATTGCTACTGTTGGAATAAACTTTAATTAATTTATATTCAAATCCTATTAATTTATTTTTGTAGACCGTAGTTATCCTCATCCCAGTTTTTTAATTAATATTAAAATCTAAAACGAGGAACCATCTTTCATTTAATAAAATATAAGGTGAGTTATGTTAATTAAGACGTAACATACCTCGTATATTTTTGGTGCATCGGCCTTGGAAATTATAAACTACCAATACAGAAATAAATTAATTTTTTTTTTCTTTTCTCCTCTATTTTAACGTAAAATCAAGTTCAAATTTAAAAACAATTCAAAACTCTCCTCATCCATTACTTCCAACATTTATCTGAAACAACCTACACAAATTACCCATCCTGCTTGTGCTTTGTAGCAGAGTATCCTGCCTGTGCTATGTAGCAGGGCATTATTTCCAAAAAAAATCCTCCTAAATCCACCTGTCAAAAAATACCTATCCTAGTTGTGCTTTGTAGCAGAGTATCCTGCCTGTGCTTTGTAGCAGGGTATTCTTTCCAAAAATCACCTAAATTCCCTTACAAATATGTCATTTTAGAAGGAATTCAAATACTAACAAAAGCATAAAACGTAAATTCAAATCAAGAGGAGGTAAAAAGATTAAAGAACTTTTTGACAAAATAAACATTTCAAGTTCAAAAGTAGAATCCCAAAATGAAATCCAAAACGATAACGAATTTCAAATTATATTTAACTCTTTGTTTGTCAGGACTGAAGCTTTCATGACAATCAAAAGTTGAAAGACTGAACCTAGTTTGCTCGATAATCACCTATCTTTCTATTTCAAAAAATTATGCAAAAATCTGTTCTGTCTCTTCTACGTGTGGTTAAAAACTCTATTAAAAAATTGAGATATAAAAAACTTGACAATTAAAGAAAAAGCACTGGAACTCAAACTTCGAATTTCCTCAATCTATTACTTGTCTATGATATTTATTTCTTTATCATATAAACCTGTCTATATTATTTCTTTCTTTGTGATCTGAACCCGTCTATATTATTTCTCTGATTCTAACCTGTCAATGATTTTTACCTGCCTATTATATTTACATGTATGTGTCCATATTTATCATTTATAAAACATGGGTGAACATCTAACCCAAAAGTGTCAAAGTATTCAAAAAAATTCAGGAATGAAATATTATAAATGTCCGCCCCAGGTTTAAACACAAACTTTGAAAAACGCGTTACAAGAAATCAAGTACAAAAAGACCCCGCGTTAGCAGAAATAGTAGAAAATACCCAAAATCTTCCCATACGAACAAAAAAGTCTCTAAACTTTAATCAAGAAATTTTAGAAAAACAAGACTCACCGATAGTCCAAAGACTAAAAGATAATAGTGTAATTTATACTTCAAACTCGAATTTCGACGAAACATTAGGAAACGATACCCTTCTAGATGAAACTTTAACAAACAGCAGAATAAACTTCAGAGCGAATTCTACTGTTGCAGATTCAGAAAAATCCGTAGAAAACCAAGAAACTTCCATAGAAATATCAGTTAATTCATTTTCAAACTCTTTTTCCGATTCGCAAAAATCGCAAGAAAAGCAAACAACACTTTCTCAGAACAAATAAATTCCAATATCAAAATAAAAAACGTTGATAAGCAAATTAAAATTGAACATATTTTACCAGAAATAATAATAACGAACCCTAACGGAGACAATTTCGATTTATCAGACTCAGACCCTGAAATTAAAAAAGACTGTATCAGTAAACTCCCTAACCACCAGCAAATCTCACTTCGAGATGCGCTCGAAGTCGTTCCCTTGTTCGACGGAACAAATAACGTCCCCTTTTCACATTTCATAGAATCATGTTTTGAAGCAAGATCAATGGTTCCTAACGCCGAAGCCGAAGCAAATCTAGTGAATTTACTTCATTCTAAAATCTCAGGAGAAGCAAGAAAATGCATTTATGGTCATACATTTTATTTAATAGAAGAATTAGTAAATAAACTGAAAACGGTATACGCTCCTACTAAAACAGTATATCAACTACAAGGGGAACTCGGTAATATATATATATATATATATATATATATATATATGTGGAAAAATGAAAACGTGATATCTTATGCTTCGCGTATTAAAGAAATTACTGATAGAATAATCGACGCTCATAGAATGAACAATAAAGGAACAACCGAAAAATCTTTTCAAACTGAATTAGAAAACTACGCGATGGATCATTTTATTAGAGGACTTAGACCAGAATTAGAAATGAAAATAGGAACAGCAGATTCATTTTCGCAACTTGCTACAAAAGCAATTGAAATTGAAAAAAGATTAGCGACTAACAAAGACATAAGAAAAGAATCGCGACCTGTTCCTTATTCAGGAGAAACCTCTAAATCCAATAAAGTACACTTTACAAGAGGAGAAAATGCACAATGTCAATTTTGCGAAAAAACAGGTCATGTAGCATCAGTATGTCGCATTCTTGCCAGACAATTATCAAACCCTCAAAATACTCAATTTAATCGAACAAATATTTTTCAGACACAATTTCCTAATAATTATTTAAAACCTTACTTTAATAATAATAACATAAATCAAAGACAATTTTTTCCGAATAATTTTCAAAATCAAAGACAGTTTTCTCCAAATAATTTGCAAAGACAATCATTTCCTAATAATTCTCTAAATCAAAGACAATCTTTTCCTAATTATCCCCAAAATCAAAATAATAATCGATTTCAAGCACAAAACAATTGGTCAAATGACAAACCCCGATATGAGCCGTGGGGAACTCAAAATAAATACAACCAAGATAGACCCCCGTGGAGAGAACAGGCTCCTAACCAACAATGGAATAGAAATGACTCTCGAAACGACCCAAAACACGTGAAGAACTATCAGCCTAAACCTAATAAAATAATATGTCACTATTGCAAAGAACCAGGTCATGTAATCAATGATTGCCGTAAAAGACAACATAATAACCAATATCAACAGCAACAACCGCAACAATTAAATCCTCCTCAACAAATAAATTCGGAAAACTCCAATGTCCTTCCCAGACTGGTTGCTCAGAGGAAGGCATAAAGAAAGAATTAAATGCATCCGATCATAATTCTCAAAATATAGATAAACAAAAAACAGTAAAAGTAAACTTAAGCGTCACTGATACTATACCTCACATAACACTATCAGCAAACGGTTTGAATGATCCTGTAAGATTAATGATTGATACAGGCGCAGGTCCCAATTTAATTAAAGAAAAAGCAGTCGAATCGTGCGTAAACATTAACAAACAAAATTGTCTGAAACTGACAGGAATTAACGAACACCCAGTGTACACTCTCGGTCAAATAACAATAAACATTCCAGAATTTCCAACAATTTTTAATATAATCTCCAATGAAGTACCAGTAGAACACGATGGAGTCTTAGGAAGTGAATATTTTCGAAAAAACAACGTAAAAATAAATCATGCAGAAAAGCAACTAGAAAACAATGAAAAACACTACCCTTTTGACTCCTCTGAAATAATCACAATTCCGCCTAGAAGAATTTCTGATTTTTATATCCAAGTTAAAAACAAGGATAAGGAAATAGGATACGTTCCTGAATTGTTGCCTAAAGACAGTGGTATATATTTAGGAAACGCAATAGTTAAAAATAACAACGGTAAAGCATGTTTAAAAATCGCTAATACTCGTGAAGAACCAGAAGTACTTGCAATTCCAACTGCAGAAATTCTCGACTTTGAAGAATTGACACCTGAAGATAACGAAGTTTTTATTACACAAAATCAAAATGAAAATAATAAATACCAAACAGTCGAACAAGTCCTTAGCTGTTTTCTAAATTCAAATCAAGATGGAGATTATGTTCACAAAACCTTTAATATTGCAAATGAAGATAGAGTCAAGTCAATAAAAGAACTATTACGTCTTGAACATTTAAATAAAGAAGAATACGCGCATGTAGAAAAACTCATTAAACAAAACGCAGACCGATTCCATATACCAAGAGAAATACTCGAAGGCACAAACGTATTAAAACACAGCATTATAACCACGGACGAAATACCAGTTTTTACACGACCATACAGACTCCCCCATGTCCAAAAAGAAGAAATCCAAGGTCAAGTCAAAGAATTAATTAAGACAAAAATAATAAAGCCATCACAATCTCCATATAATACACCAGTATTTCCAGTCCCTAAGAAACCGGACTCCCACGGAAACATAAAATGGCGTATGGTTTTAGATTATCGCAAATTGAACGAAAAAACTATCAGTGATTCATATCCACTTCCAAACATTACAGAAATTTTAGATCAATTAGGGAAAGCCCAATACTTTTCGGTATTTGACTTAGCATGGGGATTCCATCAGATAAAAATGGACCCTCGAGATTGACACAAAACAGCCTTTTCAACTCCCTTCGGACACTATGAATTCGACCGCATGCCGTTTGGTTTAAAAAACGCCCCTGCTACCTTTCAACGCCTTATGGACTTAGTATTGACTGGCCTTCAAGGCACTGAACTTTTCGTCTACCTAGATGATATAGTTATTTATGCGGATACATTAGAAGAACATGATAACAAATTCACAGAATTAGTAAATAGATTATGTAACGCAAATCTTAAATTACAACCTGACAAATGCGAATTTTTGCGTCCTGAAGTAAAATACCTCGGGCATATTATCGATAAAAATGCAGTGAGACCAGACCCTAAAAAAGTAGAAGCCGTCAAGAAATTTCCAGTCCCTAAAAAACCAAAAAATTCATAGGATTAACAGGATATTATAGAAAATTTGTCGACGGATTTTCAAAAATCGCCGCACCTCTAAATAAATTATTGAAAAAAGACACACCATTTGTATGGACAGAATCCCAACAAACTGCATTTGACACATTAAAAGAAAAATTATGTAACGCGCCTTCATTACAAACACCAGATTTCTCGCAACCTTTTGTACTCACGACAGATGCATCAGGATTTGCCGTTGGTGGAATTTTATCACAAGGAAAAATTAGCAAAGATAAACCCATTAGCTTACGCCTCTCGAAGTTTAAATGATAATGAAAGAAAGTATGACACTTATCAAAAAGAAGCCCTAGCAATTATATTTTGTGTAACACATTTTTCCCCCTATCTATACAGTCACAAATTTACGCTAGTAACCGATCACAAACCATTAGTTTGGTTTCAAAATTGCAATGATCCTTGTTCTAGAGTAACAAGATGGAAATTAAAATTAGCCGAATATTACTTTCAAGTTGTCTATAAAGCAGGAAAAATGAATGTAAATGCAGACGCGTTATCAAGAAACCCCACAGATGTTAATGACGAAATAGAAGAAGAAGATATTAAAAGAAAAGAAAAAGTTACTCATATAAAAGAAGATATTAAAGTAAAAGAAGAAGATATTAAAATGGAAGAAAAAGATACTCAAATACAAGAAGAAGATACTAAGATAAAAGAAAAGATACTAAAATAATGAAAGTTAATCAAGAAGCATACTCTACGCGCTCAAAATCAAATTCAAAATCGAGTTCTAACAGAGACTCACTATGAATGTCAAAATCGAGTACTAACAAAGACTCAAAATCTAATTTTACTGATTCATGTGTAAACTCACAGTCGAGTTTCAATCAAAGTTCAAGTTCAAATTCTTATATGAAAATAAATAAAGAAAACGATATTCTCACTGAAGAATTATTTAATCAAGTTAAAGAAAGAATTTATGTGTTACTAAACCAAATGGATCGCTCAAATCTAAATGAAATAAAAGAATCAAAATGCCACGCAATGGTAACAAGAGGAAAATCAAGAAATCAAACTGAAGAAACTAAAAATCCAGTTAATAGGCAAGAAAATATTCAAGAAACCTTTGAAGAAGATAATAGCGAAGATAATTACGAAAAGGACTCTCAAGAAGAAATCATTACTAAGAAAAAACGAGGTAGACCACGCAAGGCTACACTAAAAACAAAAAACTTTATCCCCACTCTTGCAGCAAAAAAGAGAGGAAGACCAAGAAAAGAAATTATTACTAAATCAAAAAAGGACAATGAAGTAAAAACGGACGTTAATCCCGATTATATATCAGACAACTCAGACTCTGATCCAGATTATGATGAAAATATAAAGAAGAAAAAGAAATCCTGTAAGAAAAAGAAGAAATTGAAAACTCAAGAAGAAGAAGAAGATAGCAACGCAGAAAATCCAGATTATTTTTCCAGTTCCAGTGAATCAAGCAAAAATGAAAAATTAGGCGATCCTGAAGAAAATTTTTTAGAAGATTACATTGAAAATTTAAATGCTGAAAATTTCAATGAAAATTTGTTTAATTTAGATGAAATTAATCCTGATTTTAATGAAGATTTACCAGAAACAAATGACAATAAAGAAACACATGACGGAGATTCAGCACAAAATCG
>CAKNXH010051600.1:16673-30198 GCA_932178445.1 Andricus quercusramuli | reverse complement strand
ATGGATGAAGAATGTCGAAGATATACGGCTTTCGTAGTTGAAGGTAAAGGACTGTTGGAATGCACAAGGATGCCTTACGGTTTAACGGGAGCACCTTCAACTTTCCAGAAGTTGATGGACTCTTTGAAAAGACGTTGCCAGGACTTGATTTCGGAACGAAAACTACCGAGCAAATGGGTCGATCAGATTTTCACGTATCTTGATGACTGGATAATAGTCAGTGAGGATCTTGAGGAACACATAGCGATTTTGTCGCTGGTGTTTGAAGTTTTCAGAGAGGCGAAATTGATCTTAAACCGTGAAAAAAGTAGCTTTGCCTGTAGGGATTTCGACAGGTAAAAGAAACATGAAACCGTTGGATACAAGTGCGCCGCTGTAGCGCTCAGTACACGCTTCAAGGTGCTTCGGTGAAATCAAGATTTCGACCTGTTACCATTTTTTTTGCAATGGGACCAAGTGCACTTTGTTCTTAAGGCTCTAGTGTACATTTTAAGCCAAGAAAAAAATAATCGATTTTTTGAAAATCCTAGAGTGGTGTTACCCCTTAAGGTTACGAACCAGTGATAGTTTCGCACTTCCGAGAGCACCTATCACAAGGACAATTACTCGCACCGAATATTTTGGGTACAGTCGTTGCAGCTCTCTTTTAAGATCTTGATACCTCTCCTTTTTTTCTTTCTCCTTTGCAGTGATGTTGTATTCGGAAGGAGCCGAGAATTCGATCACGAATATAGTTCGTTTCTCGAAGTCTTGAAGAACATTGTCAGGCCTCGAGGGCGCAACGGAGACTGCTGCCCGAAAATCGTAGTTCCAGAGAATCTGGCTCTTCTTATTTCCGACAATTGACTCTATATATATATATATACAGGGTGTTTTTTTTAACTTGAGACAACGAAATATCTCAAAAAATATGCATACTACGGAAAAAATGTCTGGAATAAAAACTTTTTATTTTCGAGGGGGAAAAAACATTTGTTAAAATTTACCCCACTCCCACCCCCACAAAAGGCAGGGGTGGGGGTAGCTTTGTAATTACAAATGGCAACTCCATTTTTCTATCACAGATTCAGATTCTTCTTTACGAAATACGTAAGTTTGATTCGGAAAATTTGTTTTGATTCGCGATAGATGGCGCTGCAATTGCGAAAAATGAAATTGTTGACACTACTTTTAGCTCTACCCAGGAATAACGACGCGGACGGAGTAGTTGTCTATTCACTTCGGGGTGCTTAATTTCGGTGAGTTCCCTTGCCTCTCACCATCCATCGGGGTGCTTGAACTTTTGGCAACGGGACAGTAAAAGTGATAAAACTGTCGAAAACCATTCCTGAATGCAGTTGGTTGACGACAGTCGATTTTGGATGTAGACATTACATATCACCGAGTCTCCACTGTCTACAATCCTCGATGTCATTCCGGCCGAGCGATGACCGCGTCTGTCCGTGCTTAACGTTTATTCATTAGGAAGGTTGGTTGTGTTCATTTGATTTGGGTGTGTTGGTTGCTTTCGTTTGGGTTATTGTTGTTGGTCCCGTTCGTTTGAGTTGGTTTGGGTGTCGTTGTATTTCCTCACTACCTTACTGCATCACTTTTACAATGGAAATTCTATCTCAGCAACAGAAGATTGAAATGATTCTCATTCATGGAGAAAGTGGCAGGAATATCAATGATGCTCTCACGGTTTATGCTTAACGCTTTCCAAAAAGTGTTCCTTCACGCGCTTCTTTTTACCGGGTTGTCCGAAACTTCATCACTGACGGAAGTGTACAACCGAAAAAAAGGAAGCGTCAAGTAACAGTTACTGAAGTTGATAATGAAATTGCAATTTTAGCTGCAGTCACTCATGACCCTCATGTTAGTACTCAACAACTAAGCCGTGATTCCGGAATGTCTCTATCCAGTGTTTGGAAGGTATTAAAACGTGATAATTATTATCCGTATCATATTTCACTGCATCAAGAACTTCATGGAAATTATTTTCAGAACAGAGTGACATTTTGTCAATGGGCGGTTCAGCAGATACAAGGAAACCCGAATTTCTTTTTTCTACTACTCTTCACAGACGAGTCGTCTTTCACAAACCATGGTAACGTTAATCGGCGCAACATGCATTATTGGAGTGTAGAACATCCACATTGGTTGCGTGAAGTTGAGCATCAGCGTCCATGATCCGTGAACGTTTGGTGTGGAATAATTGGAGATCAACTTATCAGTCCGTATTTTACTGATGGAAATTTGAACGGTGAAAAATATCGTGACTTTTTAGAAAATCAACTTCCAATATTGCTGGAAGACCTAAGCTTGGAAGTGCGACACAACATGTAGTTTCAACATGACGGTTGTCAAGCACATTATGCGGCAATCGCGAGGGAAGTACTCAATCGCGAATTCAATGGACGATGGATCGGCAGAGGAGGTCCAGTAAATTGGCCCGCCAGATCGCCAGATCTTACGGCACCGGATTTCTATTTGTGGGGTTATCTAAAGAATCGCGTGTATCAAGAAATGCCCACAACTAGTGATAACATGATCGAGCGAATCAGGTCTGCTTGGGCACAAATATCACTAGACACAATTCGCAGTTGTGTGGAATCTTTCGAAGCTCGGATTAACAAGTGCATCGAAGTGCGAGGACACCATTTTGAGCAGTTATTGTGAAATAATTAATCGAAATCAAGCATCCCTGTGGTGAGAGGCAACGGGACTCACCGAAATCAAGCACCCTGATGGATGGTGAGAGGCAAGGGGACTCACCGAAATTAAGCACCCCGAAGGGAATAGATAACTACTACGTCCGCGTCGTTATTCCTGGGTAGAGCTAAAAGTAGAGTCAACAATTTCGTTTTTCGCAATTGCAGCGCCATCTATCGCGAATCGAAACAAATTTTCCGAATGAAACTTACGTATTTCGTAAAGGAGAATCTGAATCTGTGATAAAAAATTGGGGTTGCCATTTGAAATTACAAAGTTACCCCCACCCCTGCCTCCTGTGGGGTGGGGGTGGGGTAAGTTTTAACAAATCTTTTTTCCCCCTTGAAAATAAAAAGTTTTTATCTCAGACATTTTTTCCGTAGGATGCGTATTTTTTGAGATATTTCGTTGTCTCAAGTTAAAAAAAACACCCTGTATACTAAAGAATAAAATTTTTACCGTTTGTGAGAAATGACCCGTGCCGGACCGAAAATGTTTGATTGCCCGAGTTATATTTAATTTTCTTACTTGAACCTCTGATATTTTTGTGATGTTCGTCACTGAAATATTGTATAATAACTAGGGGAAAGTTGGGTATAATGGCGGGCTTTAGAATCTAATATCCTATAATTTATAATTTGATTTTGATGTGGTGAATTTTTCAAGGTCAAGCTCACATTTTCAGCGAACACGTTTTATTACTCAAATTCTGGTTTATTTCAACAATATGAAGATTATAGAGTGAAAAAGTATACAATATAATGATTTTGGCTTTGAAGAAAATACCTTGAAATGAAAAGTCTGAACTTGGAAAAAAAATTGGTTTCAAATATTCAATAATTTTTGATACTTCAACACTACTAAATTTGTAAAAAAATTTACAATTTAAATTAATCCGGCTTATTTGGTCAAAGTTCAGATAAAAAAATCAGGTAAAAAAATCGATTATATTCGACGGTCTATAAACCCAAGATAATGTTATTATTAACACTTTTTTCCCAATATTTCCGAAAGAGTGTTCAAAAATACTTTAACCTACTATGTTAAAAATCCTGGCCCCTCTACAAATCATTGAATAACTCAATCAAAAAAAAAATCACTCAAAAAAAGGAAAAACATCTTCTCAATCCTCATTTTATTACGGATAAGTACAATATCATTTCATGGCGATGTTCCATAACTTTTCATGCAAATTTGGAGTGAAGGTGAAAAAACGTGTTTAAAAGCACCTTTTGCAACTTTTAAAAATCCAATCATTGAATTTGTTGATTTTTTTGTTGTTGAAATTTTCAAGCCTCAGTAAAGCCTTCCAGCTTGATTAGAAGCTGAATTAGTATCCTCAGCTTTTATTAACTGCCAACACCAAAGTTATAAATATTTTTGAATTTTTCGAAAATTTACTCATAAATAATACTTCAAGGTGACTACTCGATTTTTTGCAAAAGAATTCATGCAGTTTTCGACGAAATACAGCGGTTGAAAGTTGACCAAGTTACAAAAGGTGATTTTAACCACGTTTTTTTACTTTCACTGCAAATTTGCATGAAAAGTTATGGACGCATCGTGATGAAATGATATTGTACTTATTCGTAATAAAATGAAGGTTGACAAGATGTTTTTTCTTCTACTGAAGCGATCTTATCTCATAGTGTTCTTCAATGATTTGTAGAGGGGCCAGGATTTTTGAAACAGATAGTAGTATTAAATATTTGATGCAGAAATGTTGTATTTTTTACCCTATCCTGAGAAAAAAATGCAAATTGTTTTAATATGAAAATTAAATTATTAATTCTTGAATTTGTGAACAAAATGTTCAATATGAAATATTTGCTTTTCAAATTAAAGATCCCCTAAAAGAAAACATACAAAAATTATAAGAAAATAAAAAAATGTGTGGGTAAAAATTCCACCATATATGCGTTGATTAAAAATAGTAGAATTTGATATACCAACTTCTTTTCGATGGGTTGCCAGGACTCTATGAACCGAAATTCGACCAACAATAGGTCATTCGAAAGGTTATTTAATAACCTTTCGGATGGTTCGATTGATTTTTTCATATCATTAACAAGTCTTTTTTAACTAAAGATTTACCAAAAAACGACTTTTTCGAAAATCGGTAAATGGTGGCTCTAATTTGATATACCATAAAAACATCGAAATACATTAAAAATAAGCAAGTTTCCGATATGAAAATAATTATTAATATTATTTAGGATGATACGAAGTATAATCGAATCTGGTATTTGACATTCTGAAAACTGCAAAGAAGACAAATTGGACAATAAGCGTTAGTATACACACAACACTCGTCATTGTTAGGATCACATAAATCCACACTAAAGAAGCACATACATACACACACATACGTGCATGAATACATGAACCCATTTTTTTAACATTCAGGGAGCTGAATAATGTCTAACCGTGATTTTCTGGTATATCAAATTCGAGCCACCCATGGTATATCAAATTAGAGCCACCCGGTACAAAATATTCATGTTTAAAAAGTATAACCCCTAAACAGAAGCATCTCCATATCTACCGAGCAAAACTATTCTACAAACCCTACTTCACTACTACATAAAACATTTATTGGAAAAACTACATTCCCGGAATAATGAATAGACATTTAATACTTCCCTGGAATGAACTCTGGATATCCGACTTTTTATTTTTCTATCTCACACTTTTTGTGAAACGATTGAAACAGTGAAACTGTCACTATTTTCCACTACACTTAAGTGCGTTCAGTTCCCACTGTTAGCAACCTAGTACATGTTTTAGTTTTCCAGAAATGCAGGTGGCTCAAATTCAAGCCCTATATCAAATTCGAGCCATTTCCCCTATAATAATCGCTACAATAAATACTAACATAAAAAAAAGCAAAGTTTGAGAAAAAAATTTCTACTTGAGAATTTGTCTGAACAAATATGTACTTTGATGTTCACAAAAACATGAAAACATTTGTTGGAATAATTCATTTTTTTCGGCCTTTTTGAATTTTGAATTTTTTACCCTGAAACTAATAATTTCAAAATGTGGTAGCCGCTGGACCAGGAAATGAGCAGTATTTTTTTTAACCTGGAAAACCGGAAAACGACCGTGAGTTTAGTAGTTAAGCAAAACTAAACGTCCTATTCAAACTTTATAAACTATGTTCAATTTTTGAATAAGGAGTCGTGCATAAATTACGTAACGCAATTTTCCGACAATTTTGACCCCCCCCCCCCACCCGGCCTCCTATGTAACTCTTTTTCCAAATTTTCCCTGTAGTTTTTCACCATTGTGTAACACTAAACTGGAACCCCCTTCCCCCCCAAAAAGTGTTACGTAATTTATGCACGACCCCTAACTTACAATGAATGAACCCATTATTAAACTCTTTCATTCAATTTCAAATTATACACGTTCAAGTATTGTTTCAGTTTTAAATATTCCATTTTTAACCCATTGCGAATTGAAAATTTTTAATTAAAAAAGGAATTTTTTAAATGTTTAGCAGTATTTGGCTGTTTATTTAAAATAAGCAATTATAAATCAAATATTCAAAACTAAACAATTTGAAAACAAATTATTTCAAATAAAAAGTCTTGAATCGTTAAAATTTCAGAGTGCAAAGTTTAATCTTTTAGAGTAAGAATTTGAATGGTTTATAATGAATGTATGAATAAGAACTGAACAATTATTGATTGCAAACGATTTACAATTTTTTTTAAACTCTAATTTAAAAAGTGTTTGATTTTAAACTATCATTTGAAAAATGTTTAAGTTTTAATGATTCTAACCTGAAATTGCTTCAAAATTATATAACTTAAAAAATTTTTAAATGTGTTGATTCCTTCTCCCATTTAGAGCATGGGAAATGAAAACGTGGATTTATATGTCATTTCATTTTAAATTATTTCATCAAATAATATTGAAAGTTTCCGTTTTATACGCTTAATTTATTCAGCTTTTAAAAAGTAAAAAATTGAAGCTTCAATTTGAAAAGTGTAAAATTCAAAACTCAGGATGATAATACGATCGGAAATTTGCTAGAAAAAATAAAAAAATCTTTGACTTTTATCCTGGCATTAGTAGACAGATTGAGTACCTGCACCTGGTTTTGGTTAGTAAATTTCAAAGGTTTCACAGCTTCTGATTGGTTAGTAATAAATTGACCACGTTCAACTCGTCACGCAGAAAATAATAATTTCTATCTAAATTTGAGACCGCATCTTGCCTAGATCTGCTCACGAATTCCCGGTATTTTCTCGTATTTTTCAAGGTGCACAAGATTCCAGGAAAATTCCCAGATTTCCCGGATCGCTAGACACCCTGATAATGTAATGTCGAATTTCACACTTTTTCATTTTGAAATTGTAAATGTTAAAAATTGAATTCTTTCAAAAGCCATAAAAGATTACAGTTTGTAATTTAGATTCGTAAAATTAAATTTTTTTATATTAAAACGTGCTCTGCAACAGTGCATTATGCGCCATTTTTCATAAAGGTCATCTAATATGAGCACGTCAGAGCAAGAGAAAGACTCCTCAGACTCGTGAGGAAAAACGAGACAAGTACCTTGAGAAAGAGAAACTCTTAGGCAGAATGCCTGAAGAGCAAGAGAGCGCAACGATAATTCAAGGGTTGAAATGCAAAAGGAGTCAAGCGCCATTTTTCACTTTTTCAGGAGAGACTAAAAACATGTTGTAAATTTAGCGGGACCATTCAAGAAAAAAATAATAAAGTACTTTCGAGATACTTCCATGCTCTATCGAACTAAAAAAAGTTTGCTCACAAGAAGCTATCTGGTTTCGAGAAAATGAATGAGACAGATCACGTTTCGAGATTAGATTTTGGGTCCGTATCGACTCTTAACATCTTTCAAAATTAATTGTGGAGTCAATTTGCAGTTTAGGAAAAAACTAAAAATTTGAATTCTAGCTATTGAGTGGACGAATTGATTTCCAAAAAGTTTGTTTTAACAAAATCATGAAGTTTCGTGAAATTTTAAAATCCAATGATAACTTCGAAATGGTGTAAAACTGACATTTCAACTTCAAATGACGATAGCAGTAATAATTTTGCATATTTACAAAAAATGAGAAATTGGGTTTTAGGTTATTCAGTGCTGAACTGAAGGGACCCAATAGTAATTAAAAATAATTAGTCGGTGTCGAGAAAAATGAAATTTGATTCTTTAATTTGTGGTTAGAAAAGCTTCTCAGACTGTGAACGCAAAAACACAAGCCAAACACACGCGTCCGTTCGTCTGCTGCGATCGTGATTTCTCGATACTGCGCAGCCGCGACGATCGATCGGGATCAAGTACACATTGGCGCTTGACCCCTCCAGCTGTTCTTTTTTTAGTGGGAATTTTGAAAAATGATGCCCCAACAAAATCCTTTGGCAGGCATGTGTAATAGAATTTATCTGATTTTTTGAGCTAATAAACCCGATTTCGAAAATTTGGCACTTGACTCCTTTTGCATTTCTACCCTTCAATTGTCTCGTTTTTCCTCACGACTCTGCGGAGTCTTTCTTTTGCTCTCAGGTGCTCATATGTGAATATAGGCACACAATTATCCTTATGACAAGTGGCGTTTAATGCACTGTTGTAGAGCACGCTTCTATTGTTTAATTTTAAACGTAGTCATAATAATTCACGTATTAGATGTTATAATTTTAAACGTTTAAATGTGAGGCGATCTAATTATAAAAGTTTTATTATAAAGCTATTGGATTTAAAACATTTTAAAGTCAAATCTTACGATTTCTAACATTTTTCATTTGAAAAATTTTCAATTTTGAATTGTGACTTTCAAAAGAAAAATATATTAGGATTAAACACTTTTATCCCATGCTGCTTTGGTTAATATTCGCACAACACTAATACGCACTGATGCAACTGTACTGTCGTATCGCAACTGTGTTATCAACACACACATGTGTAGCACGCCGCCACGTCCGTGTATTTGAAAAGACAGTATAGAGTTCTGTAATTTTGAGCGACCGACAACCGTGATTCTCACAGCAGAGATGTAGTTTCTCTTCAACTTATTCGTCACAATCATTTTGATCTTTAACGGCACCGACTGAACATTTCGGATGATTTAAAGAAAAGTTATTGTTAATTCACCGAATTTTTTTCATATCCGCTGCATCGTAACTAGTTCAGTAATTCCTCAATTACAAATTTTTTTCCGTGTAATAAATCATAAGAAATTTGTAATAAATTACTCTGTTATTAAATTAGTAATTTTTACAGAATATATGCATGCTACATTACACACACGAGTAGGCACTTTACTATCCATAATGATGGGTAATAAAAGCCACAGGAAAATATACGTAAATATATGGCACATATATGTATTGTGTACACATACTTTAAATCCATTATTTGCCCTGATGATTGCACAATTCATTCATAAATTTTTACACGTGAATTGTAGCAGCTTTTTAAATGGATAAATAAGTTTTAAAACTTACGTTCTTCAAATTTGATTCACAGGGTGAAGAAAAGACAAAAGGATTTCACTTTTCACCGAACAGTTCCGTTACTCTTGCGGCACAGATAGAAGCATGTTCTAGAAAAGAATTAAAATGTAGTAGCCTAGGTTACGATACCGTCACTCCAAATGTCACCACAGAAAAACGTAATGAAACTAGCGATTCTGTAACAGTTCTGTAACAATATAATGTGAGTTCTGCAACAATGGTGAAAAGCTGTTATGTAAGTTCTTTGACAGTGTGGCAAAATATATGTTTTGACGCGCGCGGATAAATAGCCGATTGATTAGTTGATTCCCGGAAAATGCAATGAACGCGAGGGAAATGTTTCTTACAGAGCTGCGATATCGAGCACCGATGTTTATTTGCTTTAAGTAACGCAACCAGTTTAATTGTGTAAGGGGATATCGGCCAAACTGTATGACGAAAACCACGTTGATTAGAGCCGAGCCACTGCGTCTAAGCAGGTATTTATTAACGTGTTAATAGTGTAAAAAAGGAGTGCATTCGTGCAAAAAAAAGTGCGAGCGCCGAAAGAAATTGTTGTCCTTTCAGCGTGGTTTTTGTCTACTCTTATAACGACATCCAATTGGTCGTTAATTGTTGCCGAAATGCGACGCATGATGCCGGTTTCCAAAATTCTGTGATGCTGGTTAATTTGATGGGATCCTATCTCAGATGCCATTTTATTTGTAATGTTATATTTTCAGTGTTAACGTTTCACTTTTAATTGTCGTATTTCGAATTTTAAATGTTGAAGAGGAATGTTTTTTAAACTTCTACAATGTCAATTGATATTTTACTAGCTTTGAACGTATTGACACTATTTACCTATCTATCATGTATCATTACTTGATTTTTATTGAATTTATGTTTTCAAATATATGTCGCATTATTTAACTGAAATGCCACTCTCGATCTGTCAATGAACCATTCCAGTGCATATGTCGTTCTATAGAATTAATTCGTTCCTTGATTTACTTGCTTCAATTGAATTTCTAGATGTTATTTTGAATTGAGAACTTTTCCATTATATGAAATTTCCGTTAATTTACTGTCTCAAAAAATTAATAAATTTGAAACATCAAACTTTAAGTCTTTAAAATGACGCCCAAACAGTGGACTTGATAGAAAAAAACATTTTGATTTAACCCGAAATTTGTTTATTGAATAGCAATAATTTTACTTCCATTCATACGAGATCTATAAAAGGCCTATTACTTCCTGGCATTGACAGACCGAGACATGTGCGTATCATCATTGATAGAATAAATATTTTTAATTTACGCCAAAATTTAAATAACGAAATAGCTAATATTGAGGAAATGACACCCAACCAATTAAAATTAAAAATTGTATGTAATACATATAATCTTACTTTTTGCTGGTAATCAGATGTTTCAAAAAATTATTAGAACCGAGGGGTTTACAAGTCAACCGATGAAGTGTACACTGACTTCAAGTGATTTCAGTGACTCAATGAAAACTCAAGGGAATTCACGCCAGTGAATTCGGCGAAGTCTGTAACCTGACTTTACGAGTTGTTGATCACTTAATTTAAACAATTGATTATCGTTTATAGCAATTTTCTCCTAGAGTAGAGGTAGAATATCGTGCTTTTTTGAGAAATTTACACCCTTTTTTCAATTTTTCACTTACAGTTGGCGGTTCACTTCAGCTCCGGCAAACATTTCATGTCTTTTCTACTCGATTGTTTCTTCGAAACGCGAAGTTTAAGCCGTTAAATTTTTAAGCCCAGATCAAATTTTGCCAGAGGATTTTCTGTTCCTTTCTTGTGCTCTATCACACATTACCGGGAAGTGCATAGGTGGTGGGACACCCTGTATATATATATATATATATATATATATATATATAATTAAAAAAAAGTCAAACAACCACCGCAGGGTACCACTAAGAGCAACTGCCATCTAAAAAGAAAATGTCAATAGCCCCCAGTAGAACCGCGGTAATATACACCTATGGCCACGTCTCACATCCGTGAGATGGGTGGTCACAGGGTACGACAAAATCACAACGACAGGCCGGCGAAACCCTCGTGTGTATTGAGGACACGAAGCGACCCAAGGATGGCAGCTTTCTGCATCCATCTCGCAAGTGCCTTGGCATATTTTTGGTACGCGGGTATGGCTTTAAGGTTACGAACCAGTGATAATTTAGCACCTCCGAGAGCAGCTATCACAACGACAATTACTCGTACCGAATATTTTGGGTACAGTCGTTGCAGCTCTCTTTTAAGGTCTTGATACCTCTCCTATTTTTCTTTCTCCTTTGCAGTGATGTTGTATTCGGACGGAGCCGAGAACTCGATCACGAATATCGTTCGTTTCTCGAAGTCTTGGAGAACAATGTCAGGCCTCGAGTGCGCAACGGATACTGCTGCCCGAAAATCGTAGTTCCAGAAAATCTGGCACTTCTCGTTTCGGAGAATTGACTCTATATCCCTTGGAGCGCTCGGCAGGGCAGGGTCGCGACCAACATCATAAGAGCGACAAAGGTGGTAATAAAGTACTCTTAGGGCCGCATTATGTGTATAGACATACGTTGTTCCTGCGTGGGTCAGACACCCCGATAGTATGTGTGCTAGTTACTCAACGTGTGCATGACACGCTCTGCACCTATCCCTGGGAACTTCTTGACACAAAATGCGGACGCGGTATGCTAAGGTGGAGATTACACCGTCCTGGCATGCGGAAATAAAGCCCTCTGTACCTGAATTGAGCCCTGATGATTTGAGAAAAGCAAAAGTTTGCTCCTTTGACAAGGATTATTTTTCTACATTTCTGTGAAAGTTTCCGAGCATATGCTTGTCGAGTAGCTCTTGGTGAAATTTTCTAACCTCTGCTTTCTTTACTTCGGCTCTTAGACGTGAAGCATCTAGATGGAGTAATGCACTTTCCTCACTTCTGATGTTGAAATTCAGGCCAAGGGTCTCGGCAGCTTGCTCCGCGGCTTTGTAAAGGAACGCTCCTTCGCCAATCATCTCGTGGTTTCTGACCATCTTTAGGAGAGGATCTCTGCCATTCGCAACGATGTGAGCTGTACTTAGAACAATCCGGTTATGAAGACACTGGAGATTCAGAAGTCCGCGTCCGCCTTGACGGCGTGAAATGTATAATCGCGGAACTGACGAATTGATATGCAAGCTTTTATGCATATGCATGATCTTACGCGTGGTGACATCAAGGGCCTTGAGCTCGCTCTTCGTCCACTAAACCACCCCAAACGAGTAGAGTAGAACCGGGACGGCGAACATGTTAGTCGCAGATACCTTGTTCAACGCCGACAGATTGGAAGACCAAATCTGTCGAAGAAGATGCTTGTATCTGCTTCGGAGAGACTCCTTCACTGATGTTACGTCCTGAATGCGGCTTTGAGGCACGCCCAGGTATGTATAGGTCTCTCCAGTGTTAAGATGTCTAATAACACTTATATCGACAAGCTCAGGGTCCTTGGGAACGCCAGTAATCTTTCCTTTCTTCAAATGAATTTTGGCACACTTTCCCAAACCAAAGTCCATCCCAATCTCTCCTGTGTAGTTCTTGACGATATTTATAGCAGTTTGAAGTTTGCTTTTACCAGCGGCATAGATCTTCAGGTCATCCATATAAAATACATGAGTGACCTTATGCTCACGCTGATTAGTGTCGCCACAGAGGTATCCAGGAGAATTTCGTAGTGCGAGAGATAGAGGCAGAAGTGTGATGCAAAAAAGTAAAGGGCTCATACTATCCCCTTGAAAGACGCCCCTCTGGAAGGTGACCTTGTTCGTCGTCACTCGATGATTCCTAGATGAGATTGTAAATCTAGTTTTCCAAAGAGGCATCAATCTCTCTATGCATCTCACTATGTGTGGATGTACCTTCAAGCTTTCCAACAGAGAGATGATAAGTCTATGAGAGGTTGAATCGAAAGCTTTCCGGTAGTCAATCCAGGCCATTGAAAGGACGCGCTGATGGACTGTAGCGTCTTTACAAACACACCTGTCAATCAGCAGGTTCTCTCGACAGCCTGCTACACCTTTTTTCGAGCCTCGTTGTTCGTACATCTCTCGCCATACAGGCTCAATTCGTCGAACAATCCTGTTGTTTAGGACAGCTGTAAAGATCTTATACAGTGTGTTCAAACAAGTTATTGGCCTGTAATTCTCCGGTTTGGACAAGTTGCCTTTTTTCGGTAGGAGTATAGTACGTCCTAACACCAGCCACTGCGGAATGGGCGTCTCCGACTTTAAATATGAGGTGAATATGCGGGCCAAATGTTGGTGGATAGAAGTAAACTTCTTCCACCAAAAGTTCTTGATACAATCTGGTCC